>SDVV010029045.1:0-11874 GCA_016164225.1 Gammarus roeselii
ACTCCTCCTAAATATTGACGAAGGGTCGTACAATAAATATACAATACCCTAACAGTAAGACCAAATTTGTAACAAATCGTCTGTTCTATATCTATAATAACCACGTCAAATATTGTATCAGGATGGAAGAAGATATATAAATCACTATAAATGAACAAAATGTAACTAAATTAGACCCGAAATAATGTTCGATATAGTAGACACAAACTTAATATATCCCAAATTGCATAAATAACCAACAGATTGCATTGAAGATTTAAATTCAACAGAGAAGCTACAAAACTGAAAAACCTATACTAAAACTCACGAGATAAAACAAAGCAAGAAGATTAATTTTCTACCATACCCAAAACATACATTAAAAACGTGATGAATGAGAATGAACAAGCATGTAACCAGACAAACAAGAAATGTGTATAAGATACCAAGACATACGAGCGACACAACTGAAACCTAAAGTAAATACGGTATAGTACGTACAAAATCTAATGAAATTAGTCTCAACTTCAGTCCAAAACAGGGTTGAATTAACATCTCATTATTTAAAGTAACCACGGTTTAATCGTAACAGAATTTCATAAATACATATAAAAATACCACAATAATGCAACAACCTAGCAATTATGCCTGAAATAGCTTGCTACATGGATGCTTCAAGCCTAAAATACCCTAAAATGCCTAAAACTGTGTGAGTTAACTGATCGAAATTCCGAAACACTACAAATTCAACTTAAATCAATCGATCATTACTAAGTATACATAACATAATATTTTAACTTACACGGAATCCATATCGTTCAGGTATTTTTGCTATTGGAAAACCGCGTCAATGGAACACTGATATAAATGTTTCAAAAGTGGGTAATGCAATATGGGGTAGATAGATTCTCGACCGTAGGTGCTGCATCATCCCACAATGCATACCTAAACTCGCCAATGATCAGACAAATAAACCATACTATTCCTATAGATAATGTATACATACGAAATAAATAGCTGGGAAAAACAGAATCTTGCCTGCAATCCTACCTTCAGGCTGGTACAAATAGGGCCGTTCGCACACTAAGGCTTCAAATTGAGTTATAAGACATACTTACCACACCAATCCGATAAAAGAATATATAGTGATAAATGAACAGAACATATATAAATATCCCAAGCCCACACCGCTGCGAACCCACCAATCAAGCATTGAATGAGTCATATATACCACAACAAGATAAGAATAACAACATATATGTTCACAGAAAAAAATATAGAAACAATAAACCAGTAATAAATATATAATGACATATACACTCACAACGTAGCAAACGTGCCACGGGAACAAATTTATAAGACAAAGAATAGGCAAGAGCAAACTCACATAATTTTTCAGGAGCGCATCCAACTTTCTACCTAGGGGGGTTTCTCTACCGCATCAATCCCCCCCCCCCTCCAGAAAACTTGCTATAACACTATTCATACCAGAATCGGATAAATATATATCGAGCAACAGTTAGTGACCAATTATACTCCACTACAACCATCTAAAGAAGAAAAAACATATATATTAATACAATATATATCAAAATACAGTACAAATTAAAATGCTCATGACATTAACCTTGCCAATCAAGGCCGCAAGCCTGCTTCCATCCTGCTGTTCCCCTTCCGTCCCTCTCCCTCCCGGTCTCCCCTCCCCCCCCCCTCCCCCCGTCCGTTAGCTGACTCGGGCACCAAACCAGTTCTGGTACCCTCCGCTCCCGCCCCCCGTTTCTGCGCGAATGCCCCGTACGCTCGGTGAGTCAAGGTTGCATGCACCGCGTCCTACCCTGCCCGGCTCTTTTATCCCTATCTAATTCCTTCACATCCGCGTTTGGACTATATATATACTACTGAAAAGGAAAATTTTAGATGTGAGACAAGATAGAGATAGGAGAAAGTTTTAAGACAATCATGAGTAAATAAGAGAAAGATAAATTAAGATATAGGATAAAATGAACCTAAGGTAAGCCAATATGGAGTTATTAGGTAAGCCAATATGAAGTTATTAGGTAAGCCAAGATGAAGTTATAAGGTAAGCCAAGATGATGTTATAAGGTAAGCCAAGATGAAGTTATAAGGTAAGCCAAGATGAAGTTATAAGGTAAGCCAAGATGAAGTTATAAGGTAAGCCAAGATGAAGTTATAAGGTAAGCCAAGATGAAGTTATAAGGTCAGCCAAGATGAAGTCATAAGGTAAGCCAAGATGAAGTTATAAGGTAAGCCAAAATGAAGCCAAGAGGAGTTCAAAGGATATTCAAGAGGGGGTTGAAGGCAAATCAAGAAGAAGCCAAGGGAAAACGATCAAGGTTGAACATAAGAATGAGCTAAATTGGAGGAAGGTAATTTGCCTTAGATTCGGGTACAGACACCAAGCCAAATCCCTCAATAAGGGGGCCGGTTGATGGCAAGGCGCGCCTCATACTCGAAAAACTTAGCCCTCTTGGGCCAAAGCGTCTGACCGGAAGACCCCGCAATACACTCTGAGTCATGAGTTTGGTCCGAGGTCAGTGTCAGCAGCAGGGACTGACAACTTGACTGGTGTCCCCTCGCTGCGTCATAGAGACTGGCTAGTCACCTCCCCCTCCCCCTAACACCAACAAAGACCGACCTGTTCCTCAGCGAGATGCCAAGGATGGACCAGCACGTCAGGGCAGCGTTAGAAATTAATCCATTCACATCCATTTTCACTCACGCCATGATGTGTAGCGAGTGTCGCAATATTTATATTATATATATATATATATATTCATGATTCCGAAGTTCGAAGGGAAATCAAATATTTAGCAGCAAATATAATTTAGTATTCCATGACGCGTTTTGCTATCATTAGCTCATCAGATGGAAAGTCTCAAACAGAATTTAAACATTAACAACTACTGAAATTTTGGATGTTATATAGTACTGGTAAGTAACTATACTGCGGAAAAGAGTCTTGAAAAAATTGAAAAATATGTCACTTCCTTGGTTGCTATGGTAACCAACATAAACACATGCTAAATTTGAAACAAAACATTTCTTCGGAAGTCACTAGCGCAGCCGTGAGGAATGGTAACTGCAGACGCCGATGACGGGAGGGGTGGGAAGCTCACAATCTTCACCGGGTAATAGGTGTCTTCAAAGTCCATCGAAACCAAACTCTTCTTAGCACTTGACTTCACTAGTGTAAGCTCCCTGACGAAATGTTAGTTGTCCAAAAGGTAATAATGGCCGATGACCCGTTCATCGTGAAGGCAAACAGCAGAATTCGATGACGAATAGCGAGTGTCGCAACAGAGCAGGGAGGAAGCTTATAATCTACCTGGGTTCAGAGTTGTACTGCTAAGACGTACTTGCTAAACAATTTAACACTTCCAGCCACTGGTTCGGTGCCTTGATGAATGTTCATCAGTTGACAGCTTCTCCGTGATGATGAAATGTTTAGAATATCGTCAAAATGCGTGAGGCCCTCGTCGCTAGAAATGTTTAGAATATCGTCAACATGCGTGAGGCCCTCGTCGCGTGTTCTGTTCTATGAAACTACAAGCAGCATCATTTCTGAATTGCTCAAATCTTGGGCGTCTTTTAATTTGACGCGAGGGACCTCCAAATTGTTCTGACCTACAGTGGCAACTGCTGACGCCGGCAGTCATTGGCAGCGTCACTGAAAGGGCTTCCCTGATACCCGAGTTGGTGCGTTGGCAATGCTTAACAGTAGTATTAGTAGAAAACTACGCTGTTTCGTCTACCCCTTGCAAAATAATAAAAGCAGCTCTCTAGAAGTACAGCGACATGCGACAACCATCATTCCTACGTTGATGAACGCTATAATCCTACTACAATACATCGATACCTTTGACTAATCGTCCACTCCAGCGCTGGAATCGCATGTAAACCTATGTGATTGGCAACCATGCAACGTACGACAGAATAAATGGTAGGAAGCATCCAATGCAACCTCACTGCAATACACCGCGAACTTCAAGGACGCGTGCATTGCAACTTCACTGCAAAACACCGCGCAACTTCAGGAAAACGAGAGCATGAGGGCTCAGCACCGGGGCATGCGGAGCCTAGCTGATACGTGCTTGCACTGCATAGAGCAGGCTCAGCTCATGCATAGAGCAGGTATCGCACATTTGAGAAGCAGGTCTCACACAAGCGTAGAACAGGTTTTGCACATGCGTTGAGTAAGCTAAGCATACGCTTAGAGCAAACTTAGAAAATGCGATGAGCAGGTTGAACGTAAGCGTAGAACAGGCAGAGCACATACATAGAGCAGTCATAGCACATGCAAAGCGCAGGCTGAGCGCATGCGTTGAGCAGCACGATCACGGCCGTTAGGTAGGCTCTGCACAAGCCTTCAGAATACTGACCGCACACGTTGAGCAGGATAAGCTCACACGTTGCGCAGGCTCTGCGCATGCGTTGAGCTGGCTGAGCACATGCATTGTGCAGGCTGATCACTTATGCAGAGCCAGTTTGCACAAACGTTGAGCAGGTTGCACATTTGCGTTGATCAGGCTGAACACATATGGGGAGGCCATGTCAGTATGGAATGGTCTCCCCATATGTTGAAAAGATAACGTGTTCCCTTTTGTGCTTGGACGTTTCTTCGCTTGGACGACGCTTCTTCACCAGGTTGCTGCTTCACACGTTCCTTCATCCTTGTTAGTGGGTCCTTAGTACCCATTAACGGCTGTGACACAAAGAGTTTAGCCGTCATTAGTGGCAACACTTCTATGTATCGTGGTTCCAACCTCCAGCTGTTGTTGTGGCAGTGATATCGGTGGAGGTGATGGTGTAAGTGATGGTGGTCGCTGTGGTGATAGAAGCAAATTCAAAGCTGTTGGTTGGACAGTTGGTGACTGTATGGTTTGTGCAGTTGGTGATTGTGTCGAATTGTAAAGCAGTGCAGTGAAGGCGCGGCCACCTGCACGACCCACAAGGCCTTCAGTCGCCAGCAGGTCGTTGTTAATCGGTGTGCCGCTGAACCTCTTTCTCTTTGCAAGCAATGTTGTAATAAACATTTTGATCTTTGGCATCATTTCAGCATTGCACTACCAACTGCGCGGGGTATAGACAAGGCTCAGTATCACATCTAGTGACTGATGATTTGCTACAATTTCTTCTCTATTTGACGACATTTTGACTCTGACATCGCGGGTCTGGGCGATGTTGTGAGCTCCATCAATATTTCTGAAGTCAGCAGGGTTGAATCTGCAGCGTACTTAGTTTTAGCATTTGAAACCAGAGAGTCAGGCGTCGAAGGGGCCAAGACGCATTTTTTTTATTCGGCCTATATAGTGGTTAGGTAGTATTTTATTTCTTAGTTTGACCGACTCAGTAGCTTGGACATTGTACTTGTAGGTTTATTTAGTTCTATTCTGGTCAATTACGTTTGGGGTGGTCAATACGCAAATGTCACTCGATGATCTCTTTATCCATCAATGTCACACAAAGATCTCATCTCGAGATACATGGCCCTCTCGGAGAATACGGTTTTCTTACGGTTTCCTTACGGTACCTGGTTGCTTACAGTTACGCTTGCTTACGGACGTATTATAAAGATGCATGTTATTAGGTCTTGTCAACGCCATGTATGATTGTATTGGATTATTTTGCACGGTAGGAGGGTATGATATACATTACTATATTTGTTATTGAATGACTCATTGATGTAGAAGCTTTTATAACGATTCTATTTAGTTTCAATGATTATTACCCAAACATTATGTTCTTTATTCGATGTAGATACCGTAGGATATCATTGATCAAACTTTATCATACCTAGGTTTGACATATTTCTCTTTATAAGTGAAGACTGTTGTTTATACATGATATTTTATTGCACGTGTGATAAAATTTGATTAAATCCAATTGTTTTTTCTCATTCAATGTATACATTTTTTCAGAGTTTCGTCAGGACACAATGTTGCGGCTAAAGTAGTGTCTGACACTGACACCTGCGCGGCTAAAGTAGTGTCTGGCACTGACACCTGCGCGGCTAAAGTAGTGTCCGGCACTGACACCCGCGCGGCTAAAGTAGTGTCTAGCACTGACACCCGCGCGGCTAAAGTAGTGTCTGGCACTGACACCCGCGCGGCTAAAGTAGTGTCTGGCACTGACACTCGCGCGGCTAAAGTAGTGTCTGGCACTGACATCCACGCGGCTAAAGTAGTGTCTGGCACTGATACCCGCGCGGCTAAAGTAGTGCCTGACACTGGCAATAGCTCGGTGAAAAAGATGACCGTCATTGGTACCTGCTCGTTGCGAAACTGTGTCCAGCAATGACACCGGTCAGCATTGATTAAACGAGGAATGAAACTGTGACAACCTCAGATCAGCACAGTAGGTCCGTGGCTTTCTCTTCAGGTGCTGATTCGAGTTGTTTTGAGTATCATCGTTAAATGCTATTGCTTTTTACAATCTTTCCCTTTCTTGACCTTTTAAACAAAAAATACACGCACATGAGGCTTTCTGGGACGTTCTACTTCAGAACTAATCTTCTTACTATCTAAAGGCAACCTAGTTTGGCCAAAAAACGGATGTTGTCTACTATCTCTATTAAACACTTGTACACTATGGACGAACGGTCGACTACTGTGGGTGATCGGTCGACCACTATGGTAAATTGATTGACTACTGATGCCGACCGATCGACTGCTATGACCAATCGGCCTATAACTTAATGATCGTTTGACTACTATCTTAAATTGCTTGACCACAATGGTCGATCGGTCCGCCACTATAACAGATCGGTCGAGCATAATGGTCGTTCGGTCGACTACATTGGCCGATCGGTCGACCACAATGGCCGATCGGTCAACCACTATAACTGATCGGTTGACCACAATGACCGATCAGTCGACCACAATCGCCGATCGGTCCACCGCTATAACCGATCGATCGACCACAATGACCAATCGATCGACCAGTATAACCTATCGATCGACCACTATAACCGATAGGGCGACTACAATGATTGATCGTTCGACTACAATGACCGATCGATCGACCAGTATAACCTATCGATCGACCACTATAACCGATAGGTCGACTACAATGACCGATCGTTCGACTACAATGACCGATCGATCGAGCAGTATAACCTATCGATCGACCACTATAACCGATCAGTCAACTACAATGACCGATTGGTCGACCAGTATATAACCGATCGGTCGACCACAATGGCAGATCGGTCGACCACAATGACCAATCGGTCGACCACAATAGCCGATCGGTCGACCACCATTTCCGAACTGTCGTCGAATACAGCTGATCAAGCAATGTGCTCGGTCCACATTTCTATTGTGATAATTTTCTATTAGGTTCATATAATAGAAATCATTATTCGAGACGTAAATTTCGTACACCCTTAATAATGTTCTTCATCATAATAATGATCTTTGCGCTGGGCTCGTAGCAGCGCAAGCTCGGAGAATTGTTCTTAGAATAAACTCTTCAGGCTGTCCCAGGCCTTCTTACTATCTAGGCCCACTTACTATTCAGGCCGACTTACTATCCAGGCCTACATAATACCAGTCAGTCGGAATGATACCGAAGGAAATTTTTTGATATCGTACATGAAATAATCAAATGTAGCGGGTAAATATCAGTATTGATCGTTGCCAAATAACGTCTGAATTCCCATAGATATTTGGGATGAAATTTATTTTATACTCCAGATGGTTCTTTAGTTGTTGTATAACTTTCGTGTTTGAAACATTTCAATCTGCTGTCCTACCTCTTCTCAAACTTACTTCTGGTCTAGGATAGTGGTGTCTACGACACAGTGCCAAATATGTGCCCCGGCACTGGCACGCATTACCTGCATCACACTGTGCCAACTATGAGCCCCGGCACTTATGTAGTACCTGCAGGACACTGTGCCAACTATGTGCCTCGGCAGTGCCATGCATTACCACCTGCATCTTCACGGCGCTGGCATGTGTTATTTGCACCGCAGCGCCAAATGTGTGTCTCGGCACTGCCATTTGTTACCTACACGACAGCGCCAAATGTGTGCACCGGCACTAGCATATATTACTTGCTCGACAATGCCAAATGTGTGCCTCGGCGCTGCCATGTGTTACCTGCATGACAACGGCAAACATGTGCCACGGTGCTGCCATGTGTTACCTGCACGACAACGGCAAACATGTACCACGGTGCTGCCACGTGTTACCTACACAAACACGTCAAACATGTGCCACGGTGCTGCCATGTGTTACCGGCACGGCAACGCCAAATGTGTGCTCCGGTACTGCCATGTGTTACCTGCACGACAACGTCAAACATGTGCCACGGTGCTGCCATGTGTTACCGGCACGGCAACGCCAAATGTGTGACCCGGTACTGACATGTGTTACCTGCACGACAACGACTAATGTGTGCCCCGGAACCGTCATGTGTTACCTGTACGACAACGCCAAATTTGTGCCTCGGAACCGTCATGTGTTACCTGCACGACAACGCAAGATTTGTGCCCCGGAACCGTCATGTGTTACCTGCACGACAACGCCAAATTTGTGCCCCGGAACCGTCATGTGTTACCTGCACGACAACGCCAAATTTGTCCCCCGGAACCGTCATGTGTTACCTGCACGACAACGCCAAATTTGTGCCCCAGAACCGTCATGTGTTACCTGCACGACAACGCCAAATTTGTGCCCCGGAACCGTCATGTGTTACCTGCACGACAACGCCAAATTTGTGCCCCAGAACCGTCATGTGTTACCTGCACGACAACGTCAATTTTGTGCCCCGTAACCGTCATGTGTTACCTGCACGACAACGCCAAATTTGTGCCCCGGAACCGTCATGTGTTACCTGCACGACAACGCCAAATTTGTGCCCCGGAACCGTCATGTGTTACCCACACGAAAACGTCAAATACGTCTGCTCTGATTTGCCATTCGCCTGTTTGATGTCACGAGGCGAGCAATATTGACCATCAAAAGCTGGCCTTGATATCCTGTCGGAAGGACGAAGATGAGAGGGAGTAGTTGGACACATGGGAATGAAACGCGATGTTGAAATGACGTACCCTGTTGGATTGGTCGGCGTGTAGCGGCTGATTGGGCTACAGTGTCAAAATTCACGAGCTAACAAACCATGACCCATTCGAATTAGTCACTCATATATATTTTCTCTCTATTGCATATTTCATTTTCTCCTACACCGAAATCGGGTGTTATTTTGATAGCGAAGATGTAAGCAAACTAAACTAGTTCATGAGACAATCCCTTGATAACATTCTATTCAAAGCGAAGCCTCATTTACTTTACTTAGATATCCAAGGGCTTTTATTCATATTTTAATAACTCTGAAAATCTTTCAGACGCCGCCATATCTGTAAAAGTGCGAATTGCTTTTTTTGACGCAACTCTGCTCTCTCCGGCGCACAACTCCCCATCTCCACACACTGTGAACAGTAGATGGAAGAGGTCTTCTTGTCATAAAAACGCGAACACTGACTAGACTCTGATGTAAGCTTTCAACTTATGCAGCTCGGGCCACACTTTCACACTTCTTCTTTCCAATTCTGTCCGTTGCATTTTCCCCTTCCCCTACCCTCCATCATCAATGGTCGTTTTACTGTCTTTTCCATCAACCGTTGCCTTTTTCTTTTCCCATTCCCCCTCCATCATCATTATTCCCGTGCTCCTCTTTCCTGTCCTCATCATCCATAGCCTCCTTCCCTCTTTACCCCAGTAAACTGTGCCATGACAACACATTGCCACAGCGCTCGGCTTTACAGTTCCTGGCACACGCACTCAGACGAAAGAAGTACACAGAAGGTCGTGAGCGATCGATCCCAGTCTCCAACCCCCGCGCTCTCACAGACCAAAGTTAGTGAAACTAAAACAGGGTTTTGATTTGGCTTTATTCTCCCATCGGTTCTGTAGGCCTATGTGTGTAATAGCCGCAATGTGGGCCTAATATTTTTTACTGTATGCGCTCCGAGCACATCCCTCCCTTATGTTTTGTTCCTCGATGTTTTTTTTTTGGGCCCACATTCCCTATTTTTGTTTTCCCTGCATCACCTCCGCTCCGCATATTTGAGTTGCTGCACTCCCTCAAACACTGCCCATTTCTGGGCAAGCCTTCCTGTCCGAATGTGTTTTACTCCGCGTATTTCTTTCCATTTGTGGGCGGTGGTGGTAGCGAGGGGCCTGCCTTTGAGCTCCAGGAGTTCAAGGCCCGTTCAGAGGGCGGTGATTATATTTGTTCTGATACTCTGCACAGATGGTGTATAAGACCCTGGTGCACAATCCCTGCACAGATGGTGTATAAGACCCCGGTGCACAATCCCCGCACAGATGGTGTATAAAAGCTCGGTGCACAATCCCTGCACATATGGTGTATAAGACACAGGTGCACAATCCTTGCACAGATGGTGTATAAGAGTAGATAGTATGTCGCCAGGACGCAATTTTTTTGGGGTCCCACGAGTACCCCCCCCTCGGCAAAAAAGTTGGATGCGCTCCTGGATACAGGAGCCAAGACGCATTTTTTTTATTCGGCTAATGTAATTGTTAGGAAGTATGTTATTTCATAGTGTGTCCGACTTAGTAGCTGTATATCTCGGACATTGTACTTGTATGTTAAGAAAATTGCTCTTGTGGTCAAGTTAATTACTGTAGGCACAAAGAAAAACCCGGGACGGGTGATGGGCAGGATAGGGGAGGATAAAATGGGAGGAGAGTCAGGCGTCTAAGGGGGCCAAGACGCATTTTTTTATTCGGTCAATGTAATGGTTAGGAAGTATGTTATTTCTTAGTTTGACTGACTTAGTCGCTTGGACATTGTACTTGAAGGTTTGTTTAGTTCTATTCTGTTCAATTATTATTGGGGTGTTCAAAACGCAAATGGCACTCGAGGATCTCTTCATCCCTCAATGTCACACAAAGATCTTATCCCGAGATACATGGCCCTCTCGGAGAATACGGTTTTCTTACGGTTTCCTTACGGTACCTGGTTGCTTACAGTTACGCTTGCTTACGGACGTATTATAAAGAGTTACGTTATTAGGTCTTGTCAACGCCATGTATGATTGTATTGGATTATTTTGCACGGTAGGAGGGCATGATATACATTACTATATTTGTTATTGAATGACTCATTGATGTAGAAGCTTTCATAACGATTCTATTTAGTTTTCAATGGTTATTACCCAAACATTATGTTATTTATTCGATGTAGATACCGTAGGATATCATTGCTCAAACTTTATCATACCTAGGTTTGACATATTTCGCTTTATAAGTGAAGACTGTTGTTTATCCATGATATTCTATTGCACGTTTTTTTGTTTAATATGAATAAACTAAGACGGTTCACTCTTTTAGTTTATGCTTCCGACCGGAGTTAGTGAATGTCGTTTAGAAACTACTTGCCTTCGTCTCCCTTTATTTACTGGTCCATCGCATGATTTTTTTGTCATTGGTTTGAGGGTGTTTGGTGACGGTTTGTTCATTCATTCCTCTAATCACAGTTCGCTCGTTTTACAATCACATATCGCATAGGTCCAACTTGCACACCACTTGCTTTTGCGTCTAGGTCGTCACACGACGGACTTTTTTTTGATATTACGGACAGTGATATCACACTTAAAAATAGGGTTATCTTGACAGTTGGACAATAACTTCCTGAAATTGAATACCGCATGCATGCATGCATGTATGCATGTATGTATGTCATGTTATGCATGCATGCATGTATGCATGTATGCATATATGCAGGCATGCAGGCATGCATGTATGCATGTATGCATGCATGTATGCATGCATGTATGCATGCAAGTATGCATGCATGTATGCATGCATGTATGCATGCATGCATGCATGCATGCATGCATGCATG
>SDVV010029046.1:0-11873 GCA_016164225.1 Gammarus roeselii
GATTCTGTATGAAATCATTAAATTATGTTCATTAACTCATCAGTTGGGATTCTATTCATTAACTCATCAGTTACCAAATGAATTACGCTGGTTTTACCCAGAAGGGGTATCTACTTTAAGAGTTTTAAGAAAATAATCACCTATTTTGATTAAAGATGTCGCGAAAATAATCAAGTTCAAGATCGAGGTCCCAGCAGAAAGAAGTGAATGGCTGAAGTCTAATATAGTCAGGCTGAGGGAGTTCGCATTGAACTACAAGTGAACTACAGTAGAAGAACACCAAACTTTGCACTCGTGATAAAAGCCAATGCACACGTCGGTCAAATCCATGAGTCTCTTGGCGTAAACCGTATGCGTCTCGTTCCTTTCCACGCTTTCCTCGTTCAAACGATCGACACGGGACGGTTTTCAAGATAGATCTAGAGACTTTTGACCGATGAGTCATTTGATCGACCGTCTCCTGAACTCCAGCTGAGCGATTAAACTTGGCGACGATCTATGATACACGAACAATTAACCACTAAAAAATTAATTAGTGAAAACAGAAAATAACGGCGATGTTTGTGTGAATTTTGTGATCAATTTACATTTTTTTACTGCTATGTACACTAATAACAGATGCAGTTATTACCAACTTAGGTTTAAGCATGCACAGGTTGAGGAAAATTATGTTTTATAACAATCTAAATAGCTTGGTAACATCAGTCAGCTTTTCCGGAAAAAAAATTGACTCGAGAATTTTTGATGCGCACCCACTCCTCGTGTGCCTCGACTGCAAGCCCAAATCACGGTACGACATTCGCTCAAAGGACTTAAGACCTTCGATTTTTTTTACCATTGTGTGTACAGTCTAGAAGGCTGGCCGCCTCAAGATCTAGATGTTCGTGGAACTTCGTGGGATGAACAGAAAAAGATAAATGCCTCGCTGGCCCGGTAGAAGGAGCTCAAGGTCTCCGGCCCTGTGGGTTGAACTCTAGCAGAACCTTTGAAACACTTTGAAACACTTTAAGACTACATCTGTTCACAATTTTTGTATCACAAATGAACATCAACTGAACAGAATAAAAACCTGATCACAAGTTGAGTAGGATTATAAAAAAAATTTATACGCAGAAACAGAATGTGGACCCGGAAAAACAAATTGCTTTAAGGGCAACCTACCTAGACCTAAGCCTATCCTAACAGTTACCTAACATGAGAAAAGTTTCTAAAAACACTTCAATATTGAAGGAAACTAAATCAATGATAACATTGTTCACAACGAATATGATGAGAAAAAAATTAGACAACTGCATTAATAATGGGAAACAAAATGTTGTTTGAGTTTGGATTTAAAAGTAAATAATGAAGATGAAGATTTGGTTATATTTGGAATGGAATTCCACAATTTGCCACCCTTATAAATAATGGAGAATTGTGATCTGGCTTTATTAAATCTTGTTATATTGAATGACTCCCGATTTCTTGTTGAGTGCAAATGTACATCAGACTGGTGCTGTAAATGTTCTAGAAGATGCCTCTCATGGTCAAGGTGAACAGTTTTATACATGTAGATAGGTATTGGAAGCTATTGAGGTCCTCAACCTTAAGGAATATTCATCGATTTGAAATAACTGCTTGTGTGTCCTGTATAAGGGAGGTTGACTCTACATGCTTTCGTTTGCATGACTACCCTTTTATCAGTTACATTGTTATGGCTTGCAAACCAAGCTTCAATTTCATAATAAAAATAGGGTTCAAACAGGGAAAAATATATTATCTCGAGAACTTCTGGCGGAAGAAATATTTTAATTTATATATGATACCAATTGATTTGCTTAGTTTAGTTGAAATATAATCTACATGATGTTTGAATGTGAGATGAGGGTCGAGATGCAGGCAGAGAAACTTAATGTGATTCACTTCACTATTATTAGCATTTCCCATGTCTAGCAGCTTGTCAGATAACCTCTCTAACAAACACACGCAAGTTAAACAAGAATTCACAATATCACGTTAAACTTGGGCGAACTCCAAATGAAAACCAAAGAGTGTAAACCACCTCTACACAAGGACCCCACCATCCAGTAAATCGTCTTCTAAAACGTTACACTATACACTTGCTAGGGTTCAATGACGTCTTGCGCGTCTGCTCCACCAAAAAGTGACTCTAGAAAGCGGTTTTCGTAGTACTTTATGCTACTCCCCAACGTAGCATTTTGGAGAGGAACCACATCCATCTGGTAGCCTACAAGAAGGCGGTTGGAAGTGATGGCATTTTGTGTGAGGATTTGTTACGGATAAACAAAACATCAAGCTTTCTATTTTTGAAATTGATAAGTAATCTAATTTATTTCTTAAGAATATGTTACCTGTTACTAAAACTCTAGTTATCGAATGGCTTTTTTTTCACAGCTTTAAAAAGTACTACATTGCCGTGGAAATTTTATTGTAAAAATATTGAGAAGAGAAGCTTAAACCAGGAAAATTTAAATATCATCGTTCGTTCAACGGGACTTTTAATTGCAGGTAGAATATGAATATTGCTAGATGTTTTTCTGAGCGACTTTACATCCTTGCCGCCTTAACAATTGTTAGCCCTGAACAGCAGAAGTATCCTAACTGTCCCACTTTCGCTCGCCCTGGCCACGCTGTGGGAACGTTGGAGCAGGTCAAGGCCCGTTCCTGTTTGCCTGCTGAGCAGAACAGGCAAGTATGTATAGAGTTGACACCGTATCCTGTGAGTCGAATCACTTGGTATCCTGCAAGGCTTCATGTCGCGATGTATTTCTTGAAGGTTTCATGTTGCCATGCATTAAAAGCGTTTTCATTACAGGGCTCTCACTGAAAAAATGGTGACACAGGAATATATTTCTGAGTTGGTGTTTCTATTCGTATATACGCAGGAATAATTTATTGAGAGTTGTCTTCGCTGTGCCCTTTCAAATGAATTGAAGAGAGTCAACAGGCTGCATTCTGTATTCAAGATTCTCCAGATACTGCTTTTTCTAGGATAAATTACACTGTAACGAGTATACTGTACATGTAAATTCAACCATGGTTATTATGGCCGGTCTTCAATAGATTTATACGCGGGAGTGGTTGAAAAGCATGTCCCTTTCAAATGTTTCTTCAAAGATGTATATATATGCTTACGTACGATCTTATAAGCATCACAGTATTTCCCTGTCAACCTAGATAGAATCACTCTCAAATTCACTATTATATTATTTGCACCCTTCTAAGCCACTCCGACAACTCGTAATCACGCTACCCAACTGAGTGTTCCTGAAGAGCGCAATCTGTTACAGTGCCCCGGCTGGGTATTTAGTGCGTTTACTGCCCGAAGTCTTCCTGAGCATGAATAATTATCTCTACGAATCTCTGTCTCCGATAACACTGTTTATTTTTCATTCGTTTATGGACCTGATTAGATACCCGGATACCTTATTGCAAAGTGGCTGTTGTTGCATACCTGTCCAGTGATTCAGAGTACGAGTGGCATTAATACAATTATTGTGTTACTTCACACATTGCAACTCTGGCGAGGAACGCGTACGTTACATTGTGTGTAGTTGTCAGTTGATGACTTGCAATTGATCGTATCACTTTGGGTAGAGGAGAAATCATGCACATAAGCACGTAAAATCCGTTCAGCTTCATCAGGCTAGGTGTTGGATATATCAAAAACACAAACGACAACAATGTAGAGCATATCACTGTTGGTTATCAATGATTAACAGAAGCCTTAATTTGTTGAACACAACTTATCAGCAGTCCGAGCTCATAATATGGTAAATCTTTATTAGCTAGACTACCACTTAACGGAATCTTCCTATTAACTTACAAATTAATTCCACCGTACATGTCTCTAACTTAATGGACTCAATAGCGGTAATTTAAGCATCGTGTGCTCCGCTCTCGGCTACCGGTAGCACACCACTTACTCCTGCTGCCCGGCATCTAGACTCAGCTCATCGGTGGCTGTTCGGCGACGCAAGGGGTCCGCCTAGGACAATGTTAATCGACTTAACGAAAAATGTGCGTTGATGGAGACGTTTCCATTGTACGAAAGCCCGTTCCAATTAACAGTTTTCCGACTTGACAGACAGGTGGTCCAACCAATGTGTTCGCAAAAGCAAGGGATTACCTTATTAGTAATTCTACATTTTGACTAATTATAATTTTGCTGATGAACTCTTCAGAAGATGAAAATCGCTAAAAAAATTGCAAAATTCAGACCTGGCACAACAGATAAAAATTGTAATGAGCAAATCGGGAGATGAACCCTCTTGTTTGTCAAATTCAATAGTGTTTGCCAATATTTCTGTCATATTTGAATTCTCAATCGATACTCTGAATTTTTTTTCCTTTTCTCGTGATTTAACCTGTGAGGTGTTTTGGGATACACGTGCAGTCCAGAAGCGTTCATCGAAGATTACGTTGAAATTGATCGTTTAAAGATAGATGGAAATGAAACTTATGTACGATCCTATAATAATGGAAAATAGGCCGCAGACGAGCTGCTTATTTTATATCATTCTGTAACGAAAAAATCGTCCATGAAGGGCAAGGTTCAACCAGCAACGACTGGCATTGGAATAAAGGATCAAATATGTATTAGATGAACGAAGCAGAACTCTTTCCGTGAACAAAGGATAGACGGGGCTCAACTCTTTCCGTGAACAAAGGATAGACGGGGCTCAACTTTTTCCGTGAACAAAGGATAGACAGGGCTCAACTCTTTCCGTGAACAAAAGATAGACGGGGCTCAACTCTTTTCGTGAACAAAGGATAGACGAGGCTCAACTCATTCCGTGAACAAAGGATAGACGGGGCTCAACTCTTTCCGTGAACAAAGGATAGACGGGGCTCAACTCTTTCCGTGAACACAGGATACACGGGGCTCAACTCTTTCTGTGAACAAAGGATAGACGGCGCTCAACTCTTTATGTGAACAAAGGATAGACGGGGCTCAACTCTTTCCGTGAACACAGGATACACGGGGCTCAACTCTTTCTGTATACAAAGGATAGACGGGGCTCAACTCTTTCTGTGAACAACGGATACACGGGGCTCAACTCTTTCCGTGAACAAAGGATAGACGGGGCTCAACTCTTTCCGTGAACACAGGATACACGGGGCTCAACTCTTTCTGTGAACAAAGGATAGACGGGGCTCAACTCTTTCTGTGAACAAAGGGTACACGGGGCTCAACTCTTTCCGTCAACAAAGGATAGACGGGGCTCAACTCTTCCGTGAACAAAGGATAGACAGGGCTCAACTCTTTCCGTAATCAAAGGATAGACAGGGCTCAACTCTTTCCGTGAACACAGGATACACGGGGCTCAACTCTTTCTGTGAACAAAGGATAGACAGGGCTCATCTCTTTCCGTGAACAAAAGATAGACGGGGCTCAACTCTTTTCGTGAACAAAGGATAGACGGGGCTCAACTCTTTTCGTGAACAAAGGATATACGGGGCTCAATTCTTTCCGTGAACAAAGGATAGACGGGGCTCAACTCTTTCCGTGAACAAAGGATAGACGGGGCTCAACTCTTTCATTGAACAAATGATACACGAGGCTCAACTCTTTCATTGGAACACGATGAACAGGTCACCACTGTTTTATTGAACACATGATACACGAGGCTCAACTCTTTCATTGGAACACGATGAACAGGTCACCACTGTTTTATTGAACACATGATACACGGGGCACATCTCTTCCATTGAACACTCAATACAGGAGGAACAAATCTTTCTTTGAACACATGAAAGACGGGGCTCAAATCTTATCACGAGCACAGGATACAGAGGGCTTAACTCTTAACGCAATCACGGAATACACGGGGAACAGCTCATTTATTGAACACATGATACGCGGTGCCCAACTCTTTATGGAAGCACAGGATACACGGGCTAAAATTCTACCTCATACACAGGATACACGGGGCTAGCTAGATAAACACAGAATACACACCTCCACTATTGAACACAGGATACGCGAGGCTCAACTCTGACCGCTAACACAGGACACACGGAGCATGGCACTTGTATTGAACACATGATACACGAGGCTCATCATTCCAGGCGAACACATGATACACAACGTTGTTAGCTGCTGTCCTACATTAGTGTCAATTATTCAGCTTCACACGACCCAACAACGGCACCGTCTGCTTCATCTTCGTCTTTGAAAGTATAACTGGTACAAAAACTCGCCCGCTTCTGACGTCTTGATAAGAGTGACTAAGGTGACCGAACACCTTAGTGAATAATGTGGTCGAGACCGAACACCTTAGTGAATAATGTGGTCGAGACGTGTGCGCAATCAGTGCCTTACTTGTGATCCAGATTGAATGGGAAAGCATCAGAACAACCTGTAATTTTCTCTTTGTGTTTGTACTGAAGATTGAATAAACAAACTTACAGTTTTCCTCTACATTATGAGAGGCAAGAGAGTGGATTAACAAGGACCGAGACATGGAGAAAGTCATTGTAAACCTTCACGACAGTCACCATTTCCAGTATTGGAATCGTTTGGCAAACGAAGGGGTTGGGGGCCCAAGTGCCAACAATTAATAAGTTTTCAAATTACTTTGGCGGGGTGATTGGACGCCATCCCCCCTGTGTCAGCCTAATTTAGCCACCCTCCTAAATAGGAGGAAACGGCTGTATGTTTATATAAACATACAATAACACACCTAACCTATTTCGCATTACATGGTTAGCATTTTAATCGAGTTGCTAATTTATTGATACAAAAACTCAGTCAAAATTCGTAAATATATCATCCTTGACCGGTTTGGATGATGTTCACCTCAATTCTATTATCATGCCAAATAAAACCCCTTTAACATGAATAAATAGAAACGTTTAACAAATTCATCTTATCAGATAATATCCTTTTCCGTTGAAACCAAAACCTACCCTAACAAATTTATCAGTGAATGTCTAGTCTCTTGGATTTACAACAAATTGGTATTTCCTAATTTTTGGTGTACACTGCTGCCCGTGACATTGGGGAGCGTATCACACTATTCACTCTTCTTGCGTCACAACGGTGAGAAGTTGAAACTAAGTTTAGACATCACAACACTCGGAACCATGGCCATACTTGCGTGAGTTGCACGGACACCTATAGCACCGAGCACTGTCGCCACACTGACGGCCTTCCGAGGACACCGTCCACTTCTGTTGCTGTCGATCAAGAAGGTGAACCAATTTTTGGGCATGGTACTCAATACCGTGGTGTAGTGGCTCCGTGCCGACGTGTTACCTTATGCTGCGTGAAGATGAATATATTTGGAAGCTATGGTACGAGCATATTGTTGGAACTTTCCTACCCTACTTAACCCAACGAAGGGGCACGTGTTTCGTATTTCAAACACGAGGGGCAAATATCCGTGTATCAAACTCGCGAGGCAAATGTACGTATTATTCTATGGTACTCGTACTGACCCGCGGAGCAAACGCACGCGTTATCAATTATGTTTTGTTTGACTACCCCATGGTATACAATTGCCCCACCATAACCACAACAGTTACCAAATAAAATCGTATCTCCCAGCATATTATGATGGCTTGCTTGGGTTGTTGATTAATGCACTTTACTCGATTTTGGGACCCAGATGTTATCATGACTATTGCAGAGCAGCCAAAGTGACATAAAAGGTATTTTAAGCGTCCTTATCTCAAACTTAATATATAAATTGATGTCGTGTAATTCAATTTTGATGTCTTCACGTGTGCTTTTTTTAGACGATATTTTGAAGTATTGGTAGCAATGTTTTTGTTGAACTTGTTTTATGTTGTAACCATTATTGTACCATCGAACTCTTCCATAAAGATAATTGGTATTATTATTATTATTATTTACCCAGAATTGGGGAATTGTAGCTCCGCTTCAAATTTTATTTACACCATTGCAACTACCTATTTTTCCTTCTTATTATGCTGTTCCACAATAATTTTGTAAAATTAATTATGTGAGTCATTACCATTAACAACATGTTTCTTAAATAAACGACAGCGGAATGGTGTGAAAACAATTGACGAAGCCTCCCGGCCAGAAGGGAAAAAAATCCGTACTCAAATTTTTGATCTTCACTATCGAAAAAATATTCACGAAATGCAAGATTTGTAGGGAAAGATCTATTGAAACAGCTCTATAGACTTGAATTATTGAATAAAAGAATGGATAAGCTTCTCCATAATACACGAACAGCTATGATGTAAACAATAATTGTGATTGGTTTGTATACCAGTATATAGTATAGTGACGAAAAGTGCCTTTTGGAGTCATTTGGGCGGTGGGGTAGGGATTGACCGGAGTCAGCGGCGCAAAACGTGCAATCCAGAGTCAGCAGCGCGGAGGGTAGCAGAAGGCGTGCGACACGAAGGAACGGTGACTCATTCGGATGGACGGACAGCTGATATATGTTAATAGGTTATATATTTTTATTTACATATGGGTATTTGTATTTCAATGCTGGGCATACGGTATTGCAATTCCATTGCATGTCATGTTGCATATATGCATTTTCAATGCTGCTATTCTGAATGTTTAGGGAGTATTGATAACATATATTTATGAGATTTTTTTATTTTTAATCAATCTAGCAGTTACATAATAATTTGCATGCAGTATTATAGGTGAAAACCTTGATTACCATATGAATATAAGTGTATCAGGTATGACTTCGCCCACTTTCATGAATTCTTGGGTATAAATTAGCTTAACCGAATGTAACGATCCAAATTTGTTTTGATCGACCATGCACCTTTCATTGTTGAGTAGGATTTATCTTCTGGGGTAGGATATGCCGCATCTCATACTTAATCAATATCTATTAGGGTAGAATAGATGATCTTATTTAGCTTGTTTATATTGAAATACGTTTCGATTGATTATCATTTGAACATATGTGTATCAGGTATGAATTCGCTTAATTTCATGGACTGTTGGGTAAAAATTAGCTTAACTGGATGAATCGATCCAAAAATATTGGAATGTTTTACCTCTCGACATTAGATTTGGGTTCGGTTCATAGACAACTTATTTGATGTATAGTCTGTTCATATTACAGAACTTGTAATAATACCAAATCCGTTTTTTCGAAGAGACTGGGGGCCTTTCGGTCGAATGTCAGCACCCTTGCTCTCTATTCTTAGTTACTGTAGCAGTAACTCCATCACTCGTTTTCTATGGCCTCGAGCTATCGCACACATAGAAAAAGATACAATATAAACAGGTGACTGAAACATTCCTCCAAAGGAGAAGATCCCGTTATGGAATATTTTTATGATACAAGTTATTTGCTCAGGGCGAATAGGATCGTCTTTATCTATGGAAGCATTTTGTTATTAGTCTCTCGCTTTTGGCAAGTAGGTGAGATTGCACTTCCGTGTTTAATCCCCGATTACATCAGTATCATCACCCCAAGAGTATAATTGACTCATTCATAGCGGTTGACTGCTTGATATTGAATTTAGGCAACGTTTTGTGTTTTTTTTTTTTTTTTCATATGTATATAATATCTATAAGAATAGTACGTTTTTTTCTCTGGCAGTTGGCAGGTTGATGTTTGTATTTTTGATTGATGCAGCAGATTCGTTACGAGATTCTGTATTCTCCATAACGCATTATCCAGTTTTGAAGTAGATATTTCGGTGTTACCATGTTCCAAATGTTTCGTTATCAAGCATATGTAGACTGTTCGGGTAGTCTTATCTCGATTTTTTTATAGCGAAGATCGGTTGGAAGCCGTATTGCAAGAGTATCTGAATTTTAGTTATCTCTTACAGTTATATGAATTTTTAGGATATTTTAGGTTTCCATCGTCCGGGTAGCACACTATTTCAGACATAATTGGTCGGTTATTGCATCAGTCTTCTAATTTTATTATATCTTAACCGTTTTAGTATGTGTCGTTGAGTTTTGTATGTTCTCTGTGCAGTTTCCATCTTCAATTCAATCTGTTGGTGATTTATACAATATCGAAATATTAACATATATTACGTTAGTATCTGCAATGTTTAATATTATTTCAGGTATAATTTAGTTACATGTTGTTTACTTTTAGTGTTTTATATATCTTTTTACATCCTGGTAAAATGTTTGACGTGGTTATTATAGATATAAAAGATGCCATTTGTTACAAGTTCGGTCTTGCTGTTAGGTTATTGTATGTTTATTGTAGAGGTGTCCCTTAGGCAAAAGTCCGTTGTGTTTATGACTATTTGTGTTAGTAGACCGTTTACTATGATGAATACCCTAGTGTATTACATTTTTAATGTGAATTAGAGAATAGTATAGCATCTTATTTGGCTATTTTTATAATTGTTGTTATTGTTTGTCACGTGATTTTCCCACGATAATCATAGGGAGGTATGTTTAAGAAGTGTAAATCCGTACTGCATCTATGTGGAATTTTGTCATTGAACCCTAGCAAGTGTATAGTTTAACGTTTTAAAAGACGATTTACTGGATGGAGGGGTCCTGGTGTGGAGGTGGTTTACACTCTTTGGTTGTCATTTGGAGTTCATCCATGTTCAACGTGAATTTTGTAAGTTCTTGTGGACGTCGATCTTAAGTTCCGTGGGTTTGTTAGCGAGGTTATACGACAAGCTCCTCATCGTTGTAGTAATTTACTTAGGTCGGCAGTGAACCGAAGCCCAGGCCTATTCTTAACCACTGTCCCTGTGTATAGATTCTTGGTTATGTCCAGGATGTGACTTTTCTCGACGTTGTTCAGAGTTGATGGACTTGACAGTTGCATGGTACATCTGAGGTATTGTATCATGATCGGGTGTTGCCTCTAAATTTGTTGTATATCAGTGGTAGTTTGCTGGGAAGCGACCTAGTATAGCATTGTAGAGTTCTTTGTTTTGACGCAGTGGGCATTGATTTTTCTCCTATTAGAGGCATAGCATCAGTTAGGTCTAGGAACTTGTTATAGATTTGAACAGGTATCGTAGTAAAATATAACAATATTTGCATTAACTCTGTGGTAAATGTCAGATATTTTCGGTATGACTGTTATGTTAGTATATGATTTTTTCATGAACCAGATCACCTTAGGAGTTGAAGTGCAGGATTATTTCTATTTATTACAAGATCGGTTATGTACATCGGCATCATGTATTGATTGACCATACACCTTCCATATTGGTGTAGGATTTATCCTCTGAGGTACGGCATGATACGCCGTACATCATAGTTAATCAATGTCGGTTAGGGTAGAGTAGAGAATCTTATTTAGCTATTTTTTATAATTGTTGTTGTATGTTTCGATTGGTTATCATAGGAATATAAATATGTATTAGGTATAAATTCTCCTAATTTCATGGAATATTGGGTATAAAATACACTTAATTGGATGTAATGATCCAAAACATTGATATGTTTTTCCTCTCGACACTGGATTTGGGTCCGGTTACATGTCGTCTTGGAGAGCTAATCTATCGGATTTGTGTGGAGTGTTAGTGTTGAGATCCTTCAATAATTTAACATGCATCTCAATTATGTTATCCGCTCGCAAGTCTTTACTAGATGCTTATTCCCGCATTTCTTACTTATATAAATGCTTGTGATAATTTAACAGTAGTTCACTTGGAAGTTATTGATTAATTCAGGCTTTGTTATGAGCTTGCGTTTCAATTCAGAATATCTGACTTATTCGAGCTTCCACCAGATCCACCGTAGTATTTTTCACTAAAGGTTTGTGATGATGGTAGTAAACCTAACCCATCCTAACCTAATCTAACCAAGAATTATTCTTCCCCCGTTTTCATACTTATGTCATGTATTTCTTCATTGATTTAAGCTTTATCCTTATCAAATCTATCCACTTGACACTGTAGTTTTACCAATCTTTAGTATATTGTGT
>SDVV010029047.1:0-11873 GCA_016164225.1 Gammarus roeselii
ATAAAGAAGCTCCCCTTACACGTACAAGTCATACATATAAAGAAGCTCCCCTTACACATACAAGTCATACATATAAAGAAGCTCCCCTTACACGTACAAGTCATACATATAAAGAAGCTCCCCTACACATACAAGTCATACATATAAAGAAGCTCCCCTTACACATACAAGTCATACATATAAAGAAGCTCCCCTTACACATACAAGTCATACATATAAAGAAGCTCCCCTTACCCGTACAAGTCATACATATAAAGAAGCTCCCTTACACATACAAGTCATACATATAAAGAAGCTCCCCTTACACGAACAAGTCATACATATTAAGGAGCTCCCCTTACACGTACAAGTCATACATATAAAGAAGCTCCCCTTACACGAACAAGTCATACATATTAAGGAGCTCCCCTTACACGTACAAGTCATACATATAAAGAAGCTCCCCTTACACCTGCAAGTCATACATATAAAGAAGCGTACATATAAAAACACGACATACATATAAAGAAGGGAACCTAACCTAACCTATAGAACAACATTTCCTGCTTTTGTTACAAAATATTTAATGTGGATCAGCGTCACGGTATGTTATGGTACAAGATCTATTCATCCTAACCTAACCTAACCTATTGTATCTAAGAAATTTACGTATTTTTTAATCGACTTTTCATGTTAACATATAATTTTTCAATCTTTTAGGATTAAAGCAAAAAAAAGATCTCCACATGTCTCGACATTTTGATCGATCCTTTGACTTTTCATGCTTACATATTTTTTTTTCAGTGTTTAGGATTAATGCATGACAAATATCTCCACATGTCTCTACATTTTGATCAATCCTTTGCAGTTTGATACACACTTCCAATTGTTATCTAGTAAATCATCAAAAACCAAACCTAAACTAACTTATGTACGGTATTCAGTCATAGATATATACAATGCATAACAAATATCTTCACTTGATTTTACATTTGATCTATTCTTTGCACTTTTGATACACACTTTCAATTTTGATCTAGCAAATTTAATCTATTTTCACATATAATTTCATAATTGTTTGAATGTTATAGCTTTTTTTCATATGATTCTTGATTTTAATTTGATACAATTTTAAATCACTTTCACATGTTATTCACACCTATCAAAAACCTAACCTAACCTAACCTGACCTTATGTATGGTACCTGGCCTAACATAACGTACGGCTTTCAGACATTGTTATATACACATGAAACCCCCTCCACGCAGTTTTTATAAAAAATGCACCTAATTATTTCTACTTCGTGATCAATCTCGACTCATATATGTTAGCAGAGAGAATAGATTTTCAATCTTGGATGGATTGTATGTTACAAGTAATTCATATTTGTTTCTATCATCATACAAACGGACACTTCATATCATACTTGGTCTACCACATTAACTTCAATATCTCCTGGCACTTCATCCTTTGACGACTGGCACAGTTGATTTGCCTTTTTCTTTCCCATAATTTTTATACTCCTCACGATGACTTCGTTTGAAATGTCTCCACACATCACTGGTGGATTTATGTTTATTCAATTTTATTTCTTTCTGGCAAAGCTTACAAAGCTTACATCTCTATACACGTTCATGATGACCACGGCGAGCGATGATAGGCCAAATGTTTTGCAAGATGCAACATGTAATCAAGTTATAATAGGTATCTGCACGCCGAGAATGGAGTCAGTGTTACGTGGAGAACAAGAGGAGACGGACGTATCTTCTTAGAATAAATAAAATGGATATTCACATCTGAAAAATTTGTTTATGAGTGTTGGAGGAAAAAAATCTCCGAAGATGATTTGGCTTGGTTGGAAGATATATTGACTACTGATGGAGATATCAATTATCCACAAATGCGGAGAACAAGAATCACAAGAGTGGAAACTATTATCCATGTATGGAAGAAGAATAAAGAAAACAGGATTTTGGTGACTGATTTCGAAACATTTCAGTCTGATGTAACAGAGGTCAAAGAAAATAAGAAGGTAAATCTTGAAATTGATATGACCTAAGCAGAAAACTTCCACACTTGTAATAAAGTTGGGTTAGTGGATAATAAATTCTACCTAGGGACAGAAGAAAATCTGGAGCGTATGATGGAGTTTCTTCCGGATAAAGATTGGAGGTACATTGAATTGGATAAGATTCGAATAATTAAAGTTCGCAAAGAAGGAGAAGAAGAACATTTATGGAAATGCGGGGATCTACATTTATTGAGTCATGAGGATGGAACAGGTTTCCGTATTTGTATCAAAGATATGGTGGAGTATATGGAGGAATTTGAGAGGAGACTGATACATAGTGATTATGGGTCTGGTTGTATGTACGCACCATGTTGATACAAAAAATGCATAAACATTGATGCATCCAGCAAGATCTGTAATTAATACTAATAAATAGCAATAAAACTATGAAAGTCATAATCAATATGTTTATATTATCCTAAAAAACTCAAAGGTTAAGCGATGAAATTGCAAACATCGTATTAGTGGGAGGTAGCATCGATTTGTCAAACGCGGTAGAAGAATATGTTTCAAGGCGTGAAATGATGCAAAAAAACTTATCACGAGGTAAATGAACTAGATGTGTTACAGATTGGTATGATATAAATCAGATTCCGATCAGATCATACTCAGTCAAGATTGTGATTCTGTTGTGGAAGGATGGGTTATAGCTTGAGTCGTCGTTTGTTCGAAAGTAATGGGTGACGGGGGTATATAAGCTTTGCCAGAAAGAAATAAAATTGAATAAACATAAATCCACCAGTGATGTGTGGAGACATTTTAAACGAAGTCATCGTGAAGAGTATGAAAATTATAGGAAAGAAAAAGGCAAATCAACTGTTCAAGTCGTCAAAGGATGAAGTGCCAGGAGATATTGGAGTAAATGTGGTAGACCAAGTATGAGATGAAGTGTCCGTTTGTATGATGATGGAAAGAAATATGAATTACTTGTAACATTCAATCCATCTAAGATCGAAAATCTATCTTCTCTGCTAACATATATGAGTCGAGATTGATCACGAAGTAGAAATAATTAGGAGCAAGTTTTGTAAAAACTGCGTGGAGGGGGTTTATATGTATATATCAATGACTGAAACCCGTACAAAAAGGTTAGGTTAGGTTAGGTTAGGTAATCTGTCCTCTCTGGTAACATATATGAGTCGAGATTGACCGCGAAGTTGAAATAATAAGGTTCAAGTTTTATAAAAACCGTGTGAATGGGGTTTCACGTGTATATAACAATGTCTGAAAACCGACCCTACCCTATTGTTAGGGTCGCTGAATGTGCGTGGCCGTAGTATGAATGATGTAAAGAGGAGGGAGATTGGTGAGATGTTTGTGAGGAGGAAGTTTGATGTGTTGGCTCTGGCTAGTAGCGCTACCGAATGGAAGGAGGTATCTTCAAGACTGATGTGGGTGAAAGTTAAGTTAGGCGTAGAAAGATGGGCATTTGTGAGTGCTTACGGACCTGGCAGCGAGAGGAGTGAAGAGGAGAGGGAGCAATTCTGGACTGATCTGAGTAAGTGTATTGAGAGTTTTGGAGGTCATTTCAATGTAGTTGTACTGGGTGACCTTAATGCGCGAGTTGGAGATATAGTGGTGGAGAATGTGATAGGAAGGTATGGCGTTCCCGGTAGAAATGACAATGGAGAAAACCTGATTGGTCTGTGTATAAAGCAGGAGTCGGTGGTCGGGAACAGTGTGTTCAAGAAGCGAGATATTCACAAATACACATAGGTAAGGATGGCCCATGGTGCAATGGTGGAGAGAGCACTGATGGATTTTGTGCTGATATTGAGGAGAGTGGTGGGGAGGCTGTTGGATGTGCGGGTGTTGAGAGGGGAGGGTGAAGGAGTGTCTGACCATCTGCTCGTGGAAAGTAGAGTATGAGTGGAGCAGAAGTGGAAGGGCAACAAAAGAGTGGGAGGAGAAAGAGAGGTAGTGAAAGTGAGTGGACTGAATGTGAAAAGTAGAGCCGAGGAGTTCCAGCAGGCGTTGAAGGAAGAATATGACAACGTGAGAGGACAGGACCTGAGAGATGTGGAGGAAGAATGGAAGACGTGAAGGGATGCGTTGCTGAGATGTGCGAAGAAAGTGTGTGGTGCGCGTCGTTTGGGCGGGTGCAGGAGGAAAGGCTGCGAGTAGTGGAACGAAGAGGTCAAACTGGCGGTGACACGGAAAAGAGGAGCTTTTGATGAGTGGTTGCAGGTGAAGTCGGAGGTAGCTTATGCAAGCAAGCTACAAAGAGAGGAGAAACGAGGTGAAGCGGGTAGTGAGGAGAGCCAAAAGGGATGCTGATGCCTGGTGGGGCAGACGGTTGTGCCAGAATTTTGAGGAGAACAAAAAGATGTTAAGGAAAGAGGTGAAGAGTGTGAGAAAGGGAGAGACCGGAAAGGAATAAGTGGTGAAAGATGAAAACGGACAGTTGTTGTTGGAAAGTGTTGATGTACGGAAGAGGTGGGCCGAGTATTTTGATGAGTTGTTGAATGTCGAGGATGTCAGAGAGGCTGACGTTGTTGCTGTGGGTGGTGGTGCTCGGATGCCAGTTTTGGGAGAAAGACTTGTTGCGGACATTACCAGGGAAGAGGTGCAGGTGGTGGTGGACGTGATGAAAGCATGGAAAGCCCCTGGTTTAGATGGCGTTGCGACCGAGTGCCTGAAGAAGGGTGGAGTAACGATTGTCGAATGGTTGGTGAGGTTACTGAACTTGTGTTTTGTGGCAGGCGTGGTACCGATTCTGTGGCGCAATGCCTGCATTGTTCCGCTATATAAGGGCAAAGGAGATAAAAATGAATGCTGCAACTCAAGAGGTTGCAGCATTCATTGTACGGAAGAATGCTGATCAAAAAGATTAGAGACTGTACGGACTGCTCAATTAGAGAGAAACAGTGTGGCCTTAGGAGTGGTAGAGGGTGTACCGATCAGGGTTTTGCTGTGAGACAGGTCTGTGAGAAGTACCATGCCAAAGGAAAGGATGTGTTCTGGGCCTTCATGGATCCGAAGAAGGCATACGACAGGGAAGCGCTGTGAAGGATGTTGCGTTTGTATGGAGTGGGCGGACATCTGTTGAAAGCGGTGCAAAGTTTCTATGCTGACAGCCGAGCATGTGTCAGAGTGTGAAGCGAGGTGAGTGATTAGTTCACAGTGAAAGTGGGACTGAGACAAGGCTGCGTGATGTCTCCCTGGCTGTTCAACATTTATATGGATGGAGTAGTCAGGGAGGTGAACGCGAGTGTGCTGGGTCGTGGCTTGGAAATGTTGAAGGCGAATGGGCGGAGTTGGCAGTTGAGCCAGTAGCTATTCGATGATGATACGGCCCTGGTTGCGGATTCAGAGGCGAAGCTATGTAGGCTAGTGTCTGAGTTTGATAGAGTGTGTGAGAGGAGGAAGCTTTGAGTGAACGTGGGTAAGAGTAAAGTAATGAGATGCTCGAGGACTGTCGATGCGAGCAAAATTAGTGTCACCCTAAATGGAGAGCTCTTGGAGGGAGTTCAGTGTTTTAAGTATCTGGGCTCTCATGTGGAGATAACTGAACTAGTGGAAACTGGAGTGAAGGCGCGAGTGAAGGAGGGATGTAAAGTGTTGGGGGCACTAAATAGTGTAATGAGCTGTAGGACGTTGGGGATGGAAGCAAAGAGAGGGCTGTATGAAGGTGTTGTTTGTCCCAACTATGCTCTACGAGGCTGAGGCTTGGGGGTGAAAGCAGAGGAGAGATGAAGGTTGAATGTTTTCGAGATGAAATTTCTGAGGAGCATGGCTGGAGAAACGCTGAGAGACCGGATCACCAACGACGTGGTTTGAATCAGAACAGGGATGGTGAATAAGTTGGAGGACAGAGTGGATTCGCATGTGCTGAGATGGTTCGGGCACATTGAGAGGATGGATGAAGGGAGATTGGTGAAAAGGGTGATGAATGCGGAGGCGAGTGGTCGCAGGCCTAGAGGTAGACCGAAGTTTGGGTGGATGGATGGTGTAAAGCAGGTGTTGGAAAGGAGAGACATGAGTGTGGAGGTGGCGAGAGAGCGTGCAATGAACAGGCGTGAGTGGAGAATGGTTGTGAATTGTTGATTTTGAAGCTGCTCTGATGTGCTTGCCCGCCCTTGGCATCTCGCTGTCGGGATGGTCGTGGGTGGGGGGGCCCGGCCATTATGATGCAGCGTGGTAAACCAGTGAAAACTGTCGGGCCCTGCTGCTGACGACGGATCCTCGGACTGCACTCGTAACCCAGAGTGTATGTTATGGGGGTACCGGCCGGACCCTTTAGCACAAAAGGGCTAAGTTGTGTGAGTGGAGCCTGTGAGGGTGTGAGGTGCGCATTGCCATCGGCCACTCCCCTTTCTGAGGGATGCGGCCTAGTGTCCGTATCTGTATCTGCATTCAAACACAACTGCACATAACAGCTCGTCTAGCGTGCGGGGAGAGTATGTAAAATAGTGCAATGCATTTTCGTTGCAAATGTAGCCCTTCAGAGCGGAAATCCACTAATTGAAAGATATTACATGCAATACAGTGGAATTTAATTCAGCATACCTAAGTGTGCACGAGGTTAAAAGTTTTTCTTTTCAGACCGTTCAATGAAGGATTCGAAAATCCGCCTCTCCGTTGGGAAACTCTGGCTACGCGCCTGACATCATGGGACATGATCAGTTTCATTACATGGAAGTGGTACCTTTCGTATTTACATAATTACATTAAACTTCACTAAATACCGCGGGGTTTCTCGGATACCCTGTGTCACGACATTAATGCCACCGTAGAAAAATCTTGATTCGCCCATGATATCAAGTGGTCTGGTCTGTTTACTGCAAACTCGTGTTCAATAAATAATCCCTACATATTGGCTACCTACAGGTGGTAGCAACGCTGGCGCCATCTTTAACAGCGAAGTATCTCCACGAATCAAAGTAGGTATTGAACAACTATCTAAAAAGTGAGCTCAAATGCCGTCGACCAATGTTGTGTAGGGCAGTGCAACACAGTGTAGTGTAGCGTTAGGTCATGCAGCGTTGGACAGTGTTGCGTTGACCAGTGTATAGTTCACTTTGGACAATAATGTTGTGTAGCATTGGGAAGTGTATTGTTGGCCAGTGTAGCGTCAGGCAGTGTAGCGTTCAGTAGTGCAGCATTGGCAGCCCTTCTTCATTGAGTATTTGCTCGTGTTCACAACGCAGGCAGATCCTGATGCCGATTAAATACTGAACAGTTACCCCATGCTGGCGTTCTAGGGTAACTTAATGGTTATTAAGGGCAGCTTCTCCATCAAACGAGGCCAGTAGGTTTTTAGGTCACACATGTCATAACGTTACATATGTTGCATATTTTCTATGTTGTCTCTTTTCCGACACATAAGAGTGCTTCTTGCAGTCATCTGTGCACCCGATACATTTTAAAATAAAGGGGTCCATCTCCACAGAGTTCTGACGCCAGCTTTAACCCCGGTGGAGATGGACCCCTCAACCGTATCTAAAAATGAAGAAATATATTTTGACAAAAAAAAACATGTTGATATTCTGGTATATTTGTTGTCATTACCTGCGTGTGGCATTTTACACTGCTCAGTTCCTCACTTTTGTTGAATAATAATAGTTTGGTATGTCGCACTGCCTCGCACTGTGTGTCGCACTGTGTGTCGCACTGTGAGTCGCGCTGTGTGTCACACTGTGCGTCGCACTGTGATTTGCGCTGTGTGTCGCACTGTGAGTCGCGCTGTGTGTCGCACTGTGTGTCGCACTGTGAGTCGCGCTGTGTGTCACACTGTGTGTCGCACTGTGAGTCTCGCTGTGTGTCGCACTGTGTGTTGCACTGTGTGTCGCGCTGTGTACCGCACTGAATGTCGCACTAGATGTCGCACTGTGTGTCGCACTGTGTTTCGCACTGTTATCTCCCATAGGTAACGTTTCATAGGCATTTTTTCATCAGTTTGCTAGGAGTAACTAATCAGTTTGCTAGGAGTAACTATTGTCAACGTTGTGCAATCACAAGAGCTGTAATATATTTCGCTTAGGATTCAGACAATATGAGTGTTAATTTCTCTATAATAAAACTCATCGGCCAAGATATGACAATTCGATTAAATAGATAGATCATTTTAATAAAAATATTCGCCTGTGAAATTTTTTCGTTGGATTGCGGTTATGTATAATTTTTTAGGTTATTATTAATTTTTTCTGCCGTTTCTTAGTAAGTTGATTAATTGGCGCTTATTTGAAATAAGTTCAGCGCACCGACTAAACGATAAGTAGCGGACTTCCAGGATTATTGCTGCCATTTCCCACAATTACATAAAATTGTACTGGTTAATACAACAACCAATACGACTGATGCATTCAAAGAGAAAAATACTGTGACTATCATTGAACTGAAGATGCTGCGTTGCATATTTATGAACGGTGGTTTGTGAATATCTTTTCAACGTCCTACTTGGACGTTGTGGGGGAAACATCGTTCTCCCTCTGCCAGTAACGTTGAAAGTCAATTCACGGCTGATGTTGATATTAATGTTATAAAGTATGCAATGCACGTGCATAAACGTGAGGGTATGAAAACAATCCAAAAATAATTTCACCTTAAGGACTTTTTTTATTACATATATAGGAGGAGTACATAAAAGTATATTATATACAAAATTATACAGCATTAGTTTAAGATCGTACGAAGTGATGCAACACACGTACATTTCTCGTCTAAGTAGCGAGGCTTTAGATTCAGCTTTAATAATAGGCCTCCCAGATATACAATAATTGAACAGAAAATGTAGTAACACTGAACCTCCAACACTGAACCCCCAACACTGAACCTCCAACACTCAGCAGGCAAACGAGTGAGGAACGCTTTGGTGCGTCTGCTAAGGAGATTACTGAAGCATTGTGGTCTATACACTAAATCTGCCAAGAAGGTGGGACGACTTCACGATTCTTTGCGAAGACAATGCAATAAGAAACATTGGCTGTGCTATCAGATATCAAGTCCATCGACCTTCACATACACGAACGCACTCCTTTGTTTCCCAGAACAAGCAAGTTTTATGCCGAACCAAGTACATACACTCGTTACATTGTACCCTGAATTTAATGTTGATTTTAGAATTAAAAAATACTTACTAGTTACCATAAACCCTCGAGGCGTTTCGTGAATAACCGTTTTTTTCTTTCTTTCTTTTTTCATTTTTCGTCCAACCTCCAACTACCTCCCTTCAGCTCAATTCCCTCATGTTCCTATCGCTAAATCCCCTCCATTTGTATCGACAATTGACTCTACTGTCAAATAATTAAAAAGTCAAAATAAATCTCACTATTCTGACAAAAGCATATCCGATTAGATCAAATATGAGGGCTTATGGTGAAGAGTACTTCAGTTAAATTTGACAAAGTGTGCAGCCTATTATTAGCTCCATCAAAATATATATTTCATATCTCCCCCCCCCCACACACAGTCTACGGAAAACCGAAGACAATCGCATAGGAAATAATATAATTGCATGCGGCCGTAATTACTTTTTAAAACATGTTTCATTCACAAGTTGACGAGAATTATAACCGAAGATGTGCGGGGAGTCTGTTTTATCATTGTATTATTGTCCTAAGCACATTATTGTTTTAACTACGCACATTGACACTGTAACTGTAACTGCAACGACTAGATCGAATCTTACGTACAAACATACACTACTCTATACAATGAACAATTAGCTAACATTTAAGTTTAACTAGCCACCATTTCGCAAACAATGCACTATATATGTCGAATAATGGAAAACTGTACCAGATATACAAGATTTCTTCAGGATATCTCATCCCTTTGGACTAAATTATATCCACGAGTAGTAAACAATACTTTGAATATGCGCGATCTGTCACTTGCAACGGTCTTAATCGAAGTTGACAGTTTAACAAAGTATTAGCGGTACTCGCTGTTAATTAAACGTAACCCACGTCACATCGATGCTTTTAAATTGAAAATCAAGGTACAGTGAGAAATAATATTTATGTTTTCCCAATCTTACTGTTAAAATGAGCATGACCGCGGATCTAATTTGTGATGTTTACACATAAATTATCTTACTTATAATAAACGTTGAGACTGAGACATGCTACATAGTACAAGGTCTCTAATAGCTGGGTCTTCCTTGAGAAGAAGGTGACACATTTTCTGTCACACTGTCGCAGAAAACGAGAATATCATACCTATACTCTGTTATTTGAGTGGAGTTGATCAAAATGTGGAGTGGTGACCGTGCCACGATAGGAACTTGATGAGTAATGCATACGAATAAATATTGTACAATGATCGAAAATCATTTTTTGTCCCAAATTGGATATTCCCAGTGAGGTAAATTGTCGGTAACAGTAACTCGAGTGGGAGAGGAAACATCATTTGATGTCATTTCTATACTGAGTTCGAATACGAATTACATTGTAGTTTAATAAGACTGATGTACAAATGTCATTTCGGATTAAATTGTAGTTTAATAAGATTGAAGCACAATGATATAAATGGAAGACATGACAAGCAGGCTAATGAACACTAATACATCTAAATAAATGACATACATTTCGATTTTGGACTCGACCATTCGCCTTCTCGGCCTGGACGACGGGTGCTTCCAAATTCCAGTAGTAATGAAACTGAAGAGTCATCTTTGTCTTCTCGGATCTCTCTCGTATTAGCTACAAAACAATTTACATTCTTGGTATCATTTATTTTTTTCTGGACAAGCATTTCGTTCATTTTAGTGAGTAGGACCTGCTTTTCAAAATTTATTACTAGCCCTAACCAACAGCGAATGGCTGCCAACTGTCTTAACAGGAAGAGGCGCATAAGGAGCGTGGATTTAAGTAAACATTGAATGCTTCATCGGTCATTCTGCGTGTCATGGATGATCATCCTTCACACTGAGCGTAATGGGTGCCTTGTATATCCATTCACATCTCGATATGGTGGCAGATGTTCCAAATGCTCTATTAAATATTATGAACATCATTCTTTATAGATCGAAATTTTATTCGGCGCTGAATCAACAGTAGTTCAATTATTCACACAAAATTCAAGCAATGAAAAATCAATGTGTCCAGAGTTATGCATTAAACACATAACACAACATTAACTTTTTCCCAATACCGCCGTCATTAAATTTATAAAAATTTAACACCATGTGAGTAGCGTAGAGTCATTTAATGAATAATCGTAGCATCGCTATAATGAAGACACCCACAAAGTCCTCACCGCCATAAATGACCCTCTTACCGCCCATCTTAAGTTATGTGTCGTCACAACGTCATCTTAAAAACAACCACGAAGTCAAGTACCCCTTTAAATGTGTCCTCTTGTCATCATAAATCTCCAGTTAATGTCCGTTGATGGACATTCCATTTATGGTCACTGACGTAGCAGGGGGCACCACGGGGGGCTGAGGCGGAGGCAGTCGAGGTCGCTGGTTGGGGGGGTAGCCCCCCATTCCGGAGCTGGGAGAGCGGCTCTCACCCCTTCCTCCGGAGCCAAATGATCCATTTGAGTAGGTGTGACCGCCCATACTCCCCGCCAACGAGGGAGCTCGGGAGGAGGGAGCTCCCAGCTCTGAGTAGTTGGGGTCAGGGTCCAGGTCTTCCGGGATGTTCTCGTAAATGTTGTTCCCTAAAATACGAGACATTGATCATTGTGGGAACCGTGTGGCTCTAGTTACTTACTTGCCGTTTCAACAGCTCGCAAAGCTCGCCGAAGCAAGAGTGATAAGATCAACAATGATACAAACCAAGCATTCTTTACCAAAATGAGAATAATTTATAGCAACTTGCTGGATGATACCGTCGTGAAATTCACTCATCTATCCTTACTGTCAAGAGTGATA
>SDVV010029048.1:0-11873 GCA_016164225.1 Gammarus roeselii
AGATAGATATAGATATATATTTCGAGGGGTCACTTTGAACAGTTTGCTTATATCGAAATGTCCACATCACCTCAAAACCCTCCCATATTTTAAAGCAGACGATTTGTCTGCTGCCGATGAAATGCGAGTTATTTGATGACCTAACAATTTTGCGGTCATTCCCAGTCTAGTAATTTGACTCACATTACCATTTTTTACCGTATAACTTCTCGCCATGTGAGGCGATTAGACTTACAGTTATAATTTCGCCATAGATCTTGCTATTTAGCAGCAATTATCAGCCAATAGAGAGCAGCAGCAGCGGTCATGCAGTTCACTTTCTCTAACATATCTTGACTGACTTCAAAATTGGCTGTTCTATTTGTCAGAAAATGGCGCTTAGCAAAGACATACAGTATCGAATGTTAATACGTCGAAATCAATGCCTTTTTTATGCATTTTGTTTCCGTATGCTCTTCATGTCCACAAACTGTTGGACTCCCATGCTTTATTGTTCCCATTACTTCCTCAGGGATTCCCTACTCGCTCGCAACTTTTTGTCTATTCAGCTGAGCAAAAAAAATATCCCAGGCAGTCTGCTGACACAAACTGGCTTATTGCGCTAAAACTTGCGCCCCAAGACGATTCTTCTGGGGCCTTTCAGTAACGAGAGTAATTTACTGCGGTTTCTCGGGCAGATGAGGCCTTCTCCTAGAGATTTGGCGAAGAAATAGCGACACGAGCCTATTGTGCTAGTCAGGTCACCATGTGTTTGTGATGCAGTGATGATCTAGTTACGCTAACCGTCAATTGTGTAATCATTTTTTGATAAGTTGAATTATGACCTAGCAATGTACTTCAGACTAACACACTCTAGCGGACGTTGCTGAGTTGGCGTGCGTTGCATTCGTAACAGAGGATAAAGGGACTGTATTAAGCTATCTCACTGTGGACTGCGAAATGTGCCGGTGTGAGTGAATAAAAACAAATCACATTTTCGTTTCGTCTATTATTCAACAAATGTCCGGTATTGAGAGTCATGGAAAAGAGTACCATTTACCCTTACCTGTCAACTGCTTGTAAAATGACGAAAATTGGAAAATGTTAGCAAACTTGTGAGCCAACACCGGCAAGTGCGAGACTGTTCTATTTCCGGGAAGGTGATAAGGTTTAAATAACCACGCTACTAGGGCCATTAGGCAATACCAGTCAGTGCAAGACCGAACTGTATGCGGAGGGATGAGAAGCTCACACGCCACTGGCCCGACACCAGCCACTGCTGGATGAACTGCATCAGGAGAGGTGAAAGGGTTTTAACGCCATTAGGCCACCGTCAACAGAAGCAATGCTGAACTTTTTCTGGAGAGGTAGGAGCGACTCCACGTCATGGGGGGGTCATCAACAAGTGCAAGAGCAAACTCTCAACATTGAACCTGTAAATTCAAGAATGATGCAAGTCGCAAGATCGCTCGTTCGGCTTTTATTTAAATGCGCTGAAATTGGGAATGGTGACAATCAAATGCGGAAGTTAAGTTTTATTGTTATTTAAAAAGTTCGTGCTGCTCATGTTCAATGAGCAATTATATCTCCCAAACAACTTAGAGGTGAACTTCCATGGCAGGTTCAGCTCCAAGGTGCATGTGTTCCATCATTGTATGATACATGACTATTTAACAAATGCAAATGTTCTTTCGATATCTATATACTGATATTTGTTTGAATATGTAAAAGGGTGAGAAATGTATGGGCAATTGGTATCGAAATAAGAAAAACTCAGCTGACGAGCATTTTCCTTATCTAAGGGCGTTTTATCATTTTGTACCCTGAACATTTACCAAATTGGGAAGATGATAATCATCTTGGCGCACATCTTGGCGCACATATAAAACAATATCGAATTTCAATGCAGCGGGTTTTATTTGCGTTATATCTCACGCAATTTTGTTGACAAGCATTTTTCAATGACACCCGAAGGCACGGATTCGCATTGAAATTGAACGAACGAACAAATTCAAACCTCTGCCATGTAACGGAATTTTTGCAGTAATGTAACCGTGCAGTTAAATCCCCATCTTAAGGTTACATGCTTCTTATATATAATAACTACTTCATCTTTCATCCACTTTGTGTGTATCAAGAAAGCATGTAACTTCTGTCGAAAGTGTATGTGACGTAATAATTGCAGCATATAATCGATCAAATTCAGTACGTTGATTAACTTTTTGCATTCAGTTATCGCCAAACATTAACTTCCGATGTTGGATTCTGTCTTGGACCGGCGATATATCACCAGTGAAAACTGAAATTCGCGTCGAAAGCGGCGAATGCGGCATTGCAAAGGTCATTAATCAACAATCATCCCCCAGAGACTAGTTTAATCGTCTCCAAATATTATCTATCTGGCGGCGATCTATCGCCGCCCTTAGCGAATACTCGTGTCGATAACAGCGTCGATATTGGGCGGCGATAAATATTGACGAACCACAAAACAATTACACAGGTATTTGTGAGTGTCGAAATATGTACGAGTCGTTGATATTTCTGAAAAGATCACGACGTTGCAATGCAGATACAGTATAGCCGTAATCAAACTTTTCCAGATTATTGTTTCTTCAATGTGTTCAACATAACTTGCGGGGTTAATAATAGCTTTAGGTGCAGAAAACGTAGAGTTTCTTTTCCCTGAAATGGCAATGTTGTGAAAATATATACATCAGGCGGAATAACGAGCTGCAGGAACTGCGAAAGTAAGGTGGGCCATATTAAACAGGCCATCATATGAAGTCGTAATGTTTTGAAATGATGGACAGTGGTACTGCCATGCATGAATCTAAGCTCCTCACTAATGCAAATGAAAACAAACACGGAACGCAAGTGAGAACATGCAAGTTTAAGAATAATTAATCGATACACGAGTGACGATGAGGCTTGGGTTGAAATGGACATGCCTGAAATTTAACATTTTTTGCCCAAGCTCTACAAGTCTGCATGTAACAGGACCTATGATACAAACCGTTTCATCTGCCAGCATCACTGTTCTCACTGATAATGACGTAACCTGTCTACGGGCTGGAGTACTGAGTTGATGACGATTGTTGATGTAGAAGGGGCGAGCAAAATGTTCAAAAACATCCATAATTTTTTTCACAATTACTTTACATTTTGATATTGCTCATTCAATTATTCTGTATTGCATAATGAGCTATTGTAAGCTACATTGAAATTTGGATTAGATTAAGGCCTTCATCTCCACAAGAGATCTGACTTGAGTCTTAGTGTGTTTTCCAGTAGTGTGCGAGTTCAGCATTCTTTCTCAGTGCCCAACATCTACCTGTGTTTAATTGTCAGAGGTTGTTCTCATCCGCCTGCGACTAGTCATAGTGCTCAGTCCTTTGCACTCCCAACTGTCATGTCGTTGCTCAACATCACCTGCCATAACCCTTTTTCACCACCTCTCAGCACTAAAGCCCACGACACTGCTCTACACCAGCTGCTAGCAATAATATAGCTCTGTTCTACGTCTTATTACAAACACCTCAGCACTTTGCTCCCTCCACTGCAATGCCACGTTCTCACTTCCTGAGAACATACGATCAAGGCCTTCTGTCCACCATCTTAACCAACTTTTGGAGACCTCTTCTTCTGACACTAGCTGTCTAATAAAAATGTCTGAGTTCGTAGTCATGACATTTTTCGCCAGCTAAACCTGGTGCATTCAGCCATGCACTCTCTCGCTCCGGTCACGGTCCCTTTTGCTCTGCTGGTGTTGCATACGCATCCACAAAATATATTTTTAGAATGAAGACACGTTCGACTGTAATAAGAGTTTGGACATCATGATAATTTAGTCAAAAGAATGAATGATTGTTTTGCTACTTATTCGAACATTATCTGGCATATGAATTGTCCCGCTAAATAGCAAGCTAAATAGCAAATAAAGGCCTTTGGTAAGTAGCGTATCACCAATAAGTGACGTCACAGTCTCGTGCAACGATCCTATCATCATCTGACTTATTAACATTGGCTTTGTGAGATTTTATTGTCCTATAAAATCATAATACTCGACGATCAAAAAAAAATCCTAAACAATTATTCACTCCCCACATTAGGATGGAAATAGTAAAGTAGCGATGAAATTAGAAATGTATTATTTTCAATCAAATTTCTTCTAGCGGTTATACATTTTTTGTGCATCACATTGTCTTTCAACTAAATAAAATTAAACGATTGTGAAGAATATAAATATGAGAGTTTTCCATGATATTATGTTTCTTCGTCCCGTTATAATCAATTTAGGCATTTCATGTTCAAGGAAAAAAGTTTAACATACAGTTTTTTTTTCTATTTCTGTCTGTCTCTTTGTCTTCTTCCCTCTTACCAAACACCACTCCAAATCTCTGCGCGACCCCGCCTACGTACTGAAATCTCTTAATCGTAACAATGATTCTGATGTCCAAAGTTCGGGTAATAATCGACCAAACATAGTAAAAAAATATTCTTCTAATTACCAATAAAGAAGCGTCACGGGAGCAATCTTCTCAGAGCAACGCTTCAGCAGGAGACAGGACATTTAATGGCGATTGTTTTAATGCATTTTGGGAAGATAAGGAGATGAACAGCAATGATTGACGGCAGGTTTTTATCTGGAAGTAAAATGTATACCCTGATTGGAGCATTGCTATTGGTTTCCTGAACAAATAGCCGTATTTTTCATTGATTCGTTTTCTTTTCTCGTGTATGTGTTCGTATAAAATGACTGCATCAATAAAGTAGCTTTTCATTCAACAGAACCTACTTAGTAGTCGGCTGATATGCATCGAGCATAGGAAGGTATTACATCATAGAAAGTAAGTGTCCTTCAATCATCAGGAAATTTCAGTCATAGTCTCAGTCATAAAGAAATCTCAGTTAGTGTGTCAATGTGCTGCAGTCAACTTCTGTTCAATAAATTTTTACTAATACACATATTATAATACCTATTTTTTACTAGTCAAATACAACTAAATTTTCTGCACATAAAGAGCAAAACATCGCGGCGATTCATTGACCTATTGGAGGCACCTGCAGATTTGTGTGTCAAACATTGGTTTTACGATATAGTAAAAATAAATGAATGTTCACTGAAGCAATCGTAACTCATTAAATGTCTCTAGTTGCAGCAACATGAATCATCAATAGAACAAGCGGGTTATTAGTTCGCATATTGTCGGATAAATTGCATTTGTGTAAGATCAGCTGCGTGTCACCGCCATCCTCTCATATGGTGTCGATGGGTGCAAGTTGTTCGGTGTTGAGTATCTCCCTGTCCATGGGTGTCTTCTAACGATGCCGCGTGCGGTTCTATTGGACTGGTCACGTGTGCAGGAGGTTCGTCGACCTGAAGAGCTGCACAGATTTTCGCGCTTGCGCTGATGGCTGGTATGTTCGAACCTTAGCAGATAAAATCGACGTCGCCACGAACACTCTAGCTTCGGTCACAGCCCTATTTTCTCTGCTAATACTATGGTTGACACATACACAATTTTTTTCTTCGAATGTAGGACACAAGAACACGGTTAGGTTAATTTTGGTAGTACTATCGCAAACCTGATCCCGCAAATATATCTCCTCTGGTCAAGCTGAATTATTCGTTATGTCATCATCTAATGAGCATGAATAAAAATAACGCGGAGATAAATGTCGTGCATAGCTGACTTCTTCTCATTTCAATGATGTCAATGACAGTGAGCATCTTCACGATCCTTACCAAAGCTGCAACTACAACAGCAGGTCATTTTTATCTGTTCAAATGAGTGCAATTAAAGCTAATGGGCGGCCACAATCCGTTGGAGCGACCCGAACTGCCGCTACGTGTGATGGTGTGAATGTTTGACAAGGCGCAGTTTTTGCACTAGAAGAGCTGAAAAACGGTGTTGTTGGCACTACAAGCGAAACTTCCACTTCATATCAAGTTTTAGATCCTCATCGAGACACTCTTAACTGTCTTAGAAGAACTGAAAAGCACTGTATAGGTGCTGATGAGAGGTGTTTGCATACATAAGAATGATAATGAAATCAATATAAGAGAACACTGATCCGATGTATCATAACAACCAAATATAAATGTTAATAGGAATTCACAAAATAGTCAACCCAATTAAACAGGACTACACATTTTTACGAGCTGACCATATCCTAGACCAATGACGGTTCATAGCCTTCAAATGTAATTTCCCTTACAAAACATAAATGGCATTCGCGTTTATGCAGTAGTGTACATTACAATATTTTGCCCAATCAGTGACCGTGAAACTATAACAAAAATCTGATGAAATGTATTTATTCATACATGTACAGTGGAGGAGTTGGCATCACGTCCCTCTTCGCTAGCTACGGCTGATAGGAGAGATATAGGGCTGCCATTCACCGCGACGACTTGATGATCTCAGGCAAGGCGTGAAACATCGCAGGATAGCACCGTTGCACCGCCGCTCTTGCCTTCCGGGCTACAAAAAAATGTATACGCTGTTTACAAAAAACTCTAATAATTTTGTATGAATCTATTCATTTAGTTTATACTTTCATCATCAAGAAATTATCCCCACCGGATAACCCTACTCTCATAACATAAAGTACAGCCGATGGCCAGCTCCTAAAATTTTAGATCTGACAGCAAATTTTCTCCAAAAGCACCATGGATACAACATCCACTGCATGAGCATGGGCAAGTATAGCTGCAATGAAATATTTGACATGATATCAGTGATAGAGTGAACATCAGAGGGATACTCTGTCGGTTTTCCCGCCACAAATTGCATTGTTCATGCAGTTTGCTGCCGGTCAATATCACCTCTCGCCTGATTTCCAATCCGCGTTCAACTACGCATTATTTTCTTGTTGATTCATCTCATCTGGAGCTACTATCCGCCCTTAAGAAGTCACTGCTAACAAGTTTCACAGAAAGCCGGCAGCCGAGAAAACACTCGATTTATTTCATTGTAAAAACTATAATCCTTCTACATCATTCAGGACTGTTAGTAGCTGTTGGTAGCACCTGTATTTCTAAATAAATCTGTCTCTGAAATCCTAAAAGTCCTCTAGATTTTGCGCAATCGATTTTTTTACTACTTGTATCAGTGGAATAGGATCCATTCAATAACATGGCAGTCATTTAGAGCGTCCAAATAGTCTAATCTATTTTCTGGAGCGTATTAGCAATTACCATTCGATAAACTGCCCGCGAATGACTAGCTTTTTGAAGAAGAACGTAATCCGCCTATTCTGCTTGTATAAACGCGTTTTAGTACTACCACCGCTTAGCGCAAACTCTCCGAGCTGGTCTACTTCCGTAGAACAGGTGATTGCTGCTATATATTAGTTTAGCTTCCTAACAATATACACACTCTGCTCATTCATGTGATCGTTAAATTATTTGGAACAACGGTCGCATCAAGATGTTGACCTTGAACGCGGCGGTCTGGAAATTTTATTGGTAGGAAATTTCCAGACCGCCGCGTTCAAAAAATATTCTACAGAGCGCTTCCTGGTAAACTAATAACAGATTGTTTACTAACCTAGCAAAACGAAGTGGTGAAAGTCTCAAAATCTAGTGCACCTATGAACTATTGTACTGGAAATATGCCCTATATTGAAACTATTATTGTTGAAATCGCTCTGACAAATACATGTGTGATAATTACAACAGCATTAAAGACCATCATCAGCTAACCCTAATCGTGTCAGTAAGAAAAATAATGCATGATCCATTTCTTGTACTCACATTAGGAATGCTCATTTTCTTCATTGCGGAGATTGCCGTATAGATATTTATAATCCTGATAACTTCAATAATGTGGTATTTATTCGGTATACCATAAATTGTCATTTCCAATTATTATTAATATCAAAACCAACTAAAATAGAAAAAAGACACCGCCAACCTAATTGATTATATTCTCAAAACAAACCTGCATAAATTGAATACAGACATAACAATGTCCGATACATCAGACCACCTTCTTGTCTGTTTCATTCAAATAATTTTGATATTACTCGACCAGTTGATCAGAGTGATGTAATTAATTGTAGATTAACATATGATATAATACTAAGAAATCTGCAAGACAAGCTAATTCAAAATGATTGCAATAAAATTGTGAATGCAAATAACTGATCATGCTATCAAGCAATTAACTTCTATATTAGCTGAATGTTATTGGTCTCACCGTCCCTTGAGCATGAAAAATGTTTCAGTAACGACATAGTTATAACCTGGAATATCGTTGACAAAAAATCATAATTAAAGTGGTGAAATAAATTTTTTTATTTGTACATGCAAGTAAGATCCGAAAAAATGATTATACTCATTTTAAAACCACGTTAACGGCTTCGTCCGATCTTCTGAACTAGCTTACGATAGAAGTCTACTTTCTAAACATAAAAAAATATATCAAATAAAAATATGGATGATGCTAATATACGGATGAGAATTTTGTGAAAGTAGAGAATATATTGCGTATACTATTAATGGTAATGAAAACAATCATCTTGAAAGTCCATCAATTAAATATTTGTGTGTATTTTTTTCAAAATTTACTGCCCTTAACATCAGCACAATGAACATGTTTATAAAAAAATCATTTAATATATTATAGCGGCTCTATCAGTATCATAAATAAATTAAATTTTAATTTGTCTCCTCTCCAAGCTTCGATTTTTAACATATGAAAACAATGAAAACTTCAAATATATGAAGAAAAAAAATGTTACAGTAATTGATTCCCATTAACGAGGCGGCGATAAAAATTAAACTGAGAATTGGGTTGCCCTACCTGGTGCGGAATATATTTATCGCTGACGTCAGATCAGCCTTTTTCTCATGTTTCTAACCTGGCAAATGTACGTGTTTTTCTAACTTGCGGGGTGAACGTACGTATTATTCTAGGGCCCTTAGTGCTGAATTTTTTTTGACCGTATGTGACAGTGTCAGGTTATGTCAGTGTGTTGTATTGAAAAGGTATAGTTGAGCGTGGGTTGAAATATTTTTTTAGCGCGAAAGCACGTGTGCTGAAAGACAAGTGCTGAAAGGCCGTTAGCTGGTGGGGAGTGGCGCTTGTGCGCGTTGGCTGAATTACTGTTTAGCGCGAATACTGGGCTCCCTCATCTACTTTCTCTATTTTCGTAAGGTCATGAACTGTGCAGGTCTCCAGTTTACCTATCTAATTTAAAGTATTATGGTATACGACGAATAGTCAGTGATTGGTTTCATGGATAACTGTCACCCTGCAAGGATTATTAAACGGTGAATGGAAGACGACGTACCACGAGCAAAATGAAACGTGGTTTTCCTCAATATTCCATTTCAGGGCCACTCTGTTCTGAATAATTAGTAACTATGTAGATCACGTATGGTCCTTTTGAAATATACATTATTAACTGATGTTAGGACCTTATCTGTTTGCATACCTTTGAATACCATAATTGAATTAACTGCCACAATTAACGATGAACATGAACATATAATTACGTGGTTTAATGCAGGCCGAATCGGTATTAATGACAGTCAAAAAATAAAGGGCATAAAATAAATTTACTACTATTGAAAACTTGAAATAATTAATTCCACATGATAGACAGCGTCAATGATTTCATCACTGTGCTGTAGCAGTGATATAAGTGGAATTGGTAGTAATACCTAGAACAGCATAATTCCCACGAGAAGTTAGAATTATATCTTTTGAGATGTCAGAGTGCTGAGTGGTTAATATGCCGGACTCGTATTCATCAGACAAATGATCGAAAATTGGTTCCGGACAGTAGTTTTTCCATCGGCAGCATCCCATCGAAGTTTTCAAAAAATACACTCCCTCAATCCGTCTTTAAACACCATTATTTAACGTTGTTCAAGCCATTTTAATTTACCAATTGGAAGCTGGTTAAAAAAAACAGAACGGTCACAATAGAGGCACTGCAATAGAGAGCTTATGAAGCTGTGATTAACATTCAATTCAATGATTATTGTGATCATCATTTGGAAACTATTCATATCCAAAAACGGGAAGATCCATCTAACAACTAAATTGCTTTTCACGCATTGAAAGCATGTCAAATAAATCACGCAATATGGTTGGAGGGTTGTTATCCTGTCCTCTCTGTCACGCCTGGCAATTTTCAAGAGGCAATTACAGAGGAGAGGATGACGAGCCCCTAACTCCACTCTTCTTAGTCTCATCTTTCGACACGCTAGAAGAACGGTGACAGGTTCCTTCCTGCATTTACTCGACCATGGTTTATTTACACAACTCAATGCTAAAAAAAAAAAAAAAAAATATGTCATCATTCCGGTGAAAATTGATTTATCATGTAAGAATTTTTTTCGTATGAACCACATAAGCTTAATTTCCATTGCACCTTCTTAGAAATTCTTTGCGCATCTACAGTAAATTGAAACTCAGAGTTCAGTTTGTAGGCTTTCATTTGGACACGAGGAGATGTATGAAAAACGATAATACAAAACTGGAGTTTTGAAAAAATACTCTCGGATTATTGGTTCCCTAACTGACCCCTTGGCGTGTTGTAGAGACACAAAAAAAAATGATAGACAAAGACAGTGATTATATAGAGATTCACACCGCTGGCTCAAAGAGGCATACATCAATGATGGTCGAGCTGGTGGGCTCAAACGAATTTGGTTCTTTTTAACGCTGAAACGAGTCGGAACATCTTTGATTGCTCGAAATATCCTTCAGAAAGTGCCGCGTACATGACATTCTCATAATACAACTATTACTAATCTTTTTGAGAACTCATGTAATAAACGGGTAGCTATCACTGTCACCAGCAAGACGCTGTTTCCGTCGGTGCTAAATCTCTAGACAAAAAAACTGCGATAGGCATTGGTTTCCATGGAAAGGACTTCGAGGGAAGAGCAAGAGGTTCATCGTGTCACATGTCACAGATTGGATTGCCAGGATAGGACTTCGAGGGAAGGGCAAAAGGTTCAGCATATCATACGTCACCGATTAGCGTGACGTAAACTACCCAAAATGTCCGACAAAAAAAGTTACATCACTTAGACATAATATCACCATAGTGATTATAATAACGTAAATATAAGGGGCTTCTCACGGTGATAAAAACTACAGTTGTGGATCGAAACTCAATCGACTGCGGACAAAAGACGGAAGACGAAACGTTACCTGTACAATAGATCAACATAAATATTCGTTATGACAGAAACTAACGAACCGTCAATTTTTCGCTTTATTTTACGTTTTCCGGATAGTCCCGTATCTGATAACGGCAGAAGCCTTGTTTTTATTTCCCTGCCCTTCTGAGGGGTACTTTTAACCCCTATACGTGTGTTGTAATGATGGCGGTCTCTGAAGACTATATAACAGCAGACATAGTTTTTCATCAATGAGTAGGAGCAGTGCGTCCCCTCAATTGGAATTGTATAACCCCAATATATCAAGACAGCCCATTCGTGAGTAACGGTCTTTTGGTGTAAGCTGTACGAATCGAATCATTACAGTACATTGTTTCCAGAACGCAAGGAGAAAGTTGAGCCCCTTTTGAATGTAACGTTAGTTGAATTTGGATATTGTGCGTGTTTTTAATTAGCTCAGTATATAAAAAATTCATCTCTGTGCCATAGGACTTTGTTATCAGGTGTTAACAATTTTTGGTTTCGGCCTTCCTTCCGTAGGGTGAGATAAAATGTACAATTTGAAACAAAGCTCATTTTACTTACAGCTCACAATGTTTATTGGAGACGAACACATATAAGGCAGTCACAAACAAATCACCAATCTCCAATTTCAAATTTCCAATTCCTGACAGCAAAATTGAATGCACCACTGAACCTCATTCAATGATTTATGAAATAAATTTGCAACTATATGTAAATATATATA
>SDVV010029049.1:0-11873 GCA_016164225.1 Gammarus roeselii
TATTTATATTTAATTTAACCCTGTTTATGGGCTGAGTAGGAGAATAATTTAATCAGATTTGTATATACTATAGCGTGTTCGTTTAGAAGTACTCCACATCATTTACTATATGTTTCAGTATGTAAATCAGTCACATGTCATGGCAACTTATTCGCGTCAGATTTTCGGCAGGTTACATGCTATTTTTTTTCTCGTACACCATGTTTTTTAATGTATGTTTTGGTTATGGTAGAAAATTGATCGTGTTATTTTATTATAAATTGACCGTTTTAGTATATTTCGTTCAGTTTTGTATGTTCTCTGTACAGTTTCCATCATCGATTCATGGTATTGTATTTTATATATCATATCGAAATTTTAGGATATATTTCGTTTGAATCTGCAATGTAGAGCATTATTGCAGGAGTAATTCAGTTAGATGGTGTATCTTTTTTGTGTCATTTACATCCTTTTACAGAGATTTAAGTGGAAAAAATATCGCTGTAGAAGACTCGACTTGTTACATGCATGGTCTTGTTGTTAGTTTATTGTATGTTTAGTAAAGGAACATACTTCAATATCTGGGAGGAGTTACTGGAGTCCCCTAGGCCAAAGCTCGTTGCGTATATGTTACTATGATGGATACCATCGTATATTATAGTTTTTAACGTTCATTAGAACTGAGTAGAGAATTACGTAGTTATTTTATTATTATTGGATGATTTTTTCCACGATAATCGTAGGAATGTATGTTTAAGAGGCGTAAATCCGTACTGCATCTATGAGGAATCTCGTCACTGAACCCTCACAAGTGTGTAGTTTAACGTTTTAGAAGACGATTTACTGGATGGATGGGTCCTGGTGTAGAGGCGGCTTACACTCTTTAGTGGGAATCTGGTGTTCGTCCAAGTTCAACGTGAATTTGTAAGTTTATGAGGATGTTGGTCTTAACTTCCATGGGCTTGTTAGAGAGGTTATCCGACGAGCTGCTGATTGTTGTAGTGATTTACTTAAGTCGTCAGCGAACAGAAGCCCAGATTTTATGGCCACACCCTTTGAGACTCATGTCAGGCCCATTCTTGACAACTGTATCTGTGTATGGATTCTTAGTTATGTCCAGGATGTGACTTTGCTCGCTTTTCAGAGAGGATGGACTAAGCCAGCCGTAAGCCTGCCGTAAGCCAGCCGCAAGCCAGCCGTAAGCCAGCCGCAAGCCAGCCGTAAGCCACTTTGGCCTGTTATCTGACTCACGATAAGATAAGGTCCCCAAAAGTAATAACCTTGACACAAAAGTAATTAACTTGGGCAAAATATAATTAATAAAACAATGTCCGAGTTACATAGGGGCTAAGTCGGACACCCTAATCAATTAGATACATCCTGACCATTATATTGTCAGAGTCACATAATTGCGTTTAGGTGAGAGAGGAACTACTTATATACGACTGTTAGAGACAGTGCGGGCGGTGCGATTTGCGAGGCAGAGATGAGAGACGAAGGCTGAATATTTTCGAAATGAAATGTTTGGGAGGTATGACGTTGTTTGAGCTAGACCGGGAATCGTGAGAAAATTGGAGGACAGTGTAGATTCCCGTCTTCTGAGGCGGCTCGGACACACGGCGAGAAGGCTGGTAAAAATGAAAGTGAGTGGGCGTAGGCCGTCTGGTAAATTACATTGTTATGGATGGAACGCGTGGAGCAGGCTTTATGGAGGAGAGACATAGTGCTTTGGTAGTGAGATAACGTGCAGTGGATTGGTGTGAGTGGAATATGATTGATGCGACCCTATTGCGTTTTCCCGCCTTTGGCGTCTTGCTGAGAAACGGAATGGACGTGGGTGGAGGAGGGCCTGGATATTATGACGCAGCAGCGATAAACCAGTAATTGCTGTCGGGCTCTGCTGCTGACTCTCATTTCACACCTCGAGAGAGGAGTGTGAGGTGCGTCCTGTCGTTGACCGTCCCCCTACTGGGAATGCAGTTGTTTGTCTGTATCTGTAGCTGACCATCACACCTGTCACATATGTGGTGATGAAGGTTGTTAGGCAGAACCGCTATCACACCTCTCCCTTAGGGCTGTAAAGAAGGGTGGTTATCTTGGGTGATGGGAACGGACGTCCCAGGAAGTGACGCATGAAGTATCATGTCTGAGTTACTGCCACACCTCTGTATCAGTGTTGATGACCATGGTTAGGTGAGTCTTTAAGACAACTGCTTAACAAAGCCAGTAATACCCTGTTTAATAAGAGGTTGTAACCATCAATTTCCATCCAGACGTTTCAAGATATTAGAACAGTCAATACGTGTACTCTATTTAATAATTGTACTTAAGGATTTTTTGTAATGCAACATTCGCTGGGGCCCTCTTCGAATACGACGGTGTGGTTGTGGATAGGAGATCTATCATCATTGATATCGAATTCCTGAAGAGGCATTGCCTAACATCCCTAACCTACCCATCACTCTGTACCCCTTGCAAAGAACTTACACTACGGCTGTTTGGCGGTGATGAGCCGTTTTACATCACTGTCTTCGAGTCTTTGAAGGAGGATAACCAAACATAACCTACTCTTAATCCTGTCCCTCCTCGCAGAGAAATTGCGCTTCGACAGAGGCGATGATGCACAAAACCAACTTTACCGGCTTCGAGCCCCGTCAAAGCAATCTTAAACCAACCTGTCTTTTATGCTGTCCCTACTCACAGAAAACATGCGCTATGACGGTGTGGCGGTAGTGCGGAGGTCCACCATCACCGGCCTCGAGTCTCTTCAAGGGGCCAAGTCCTGCCACACTGGCTACCGACGCACCGCGGGCTGGCACATCCCCATCGCACACGTGAGTCCAGAGTGTCAGTCGTTGAAAAATATAAAATTCTTCTTCATTGATCGACAAAACGGTATGATATTCGTTCCTTGCATTTACAACAAAAAATACATCTAAAATACTTATAATGATTATGACCTTCACCATCAAACCATCAGATCAGATTAATCAACCTAATAGAGTTTTGGTGGACGATGTTTGAGCGTCATTAAGTTTATATTTGAGATGAATAGTCCGAGTAAAGAAATGAGTATTTAAGATTGACTCGAATTGTATTTGAATAAGTTTACAGGTGTGATAAATCACTAATACATATGTAAGCTGTATCACTAATATTGGTTTCGTATAAAACGAGACAGTAAATCCCTATAAGGCAAACTACAGGTGAGGAGAGTATCATATAATGACGAAGTGGTGTTTATTTGCTACCAAGGCTACGTAAAATGTTTGTTTGTTTACCATTATCATTACTAGCCCGCATTTTGTGTCTTTAATGCCTACTCTTCTGCAGCTGTTGGAGAAGAAGCTGGTGAAGTTGACGTGTGGATCCGGGCTGATCTCGGCCGAGCAGGACCTTATGGCTCTCTCCAACTTCTTCGGGCTAGCCTGCGTGCCCGGGCACTGGGCCCCTGATAACAAGACTAACACAATGCTCAGTGAGGGAACTGGGGGAGAAGGGGGAGCGGGATTTTCTAGGGAATGGCACGCGGAACCAGCTGAGTTTCTGGGAAATATTTTAACATTTATTAATCTGTCCAAATTCACCTCGAGCATGTTGGACATAATATTTGAAGAATACAACTATAAACGTATTTATCTCATCCAACGCTGAGGATATTATGTACCTGGATGTTGGCTTCGAGGGTATTGTGCATGGGAAAGGGGCCTGGGAAGGGAGAATTATATTTATAATTTTTTGTGAGGTGTTGTTAGAATTACTGGGTCTAACTAACTTGAGGTTTTAACAAAGAAGAACCTGGTCCTGGTTCTAGTAAAGATTTTGAAGGTGTAATGGTAAGCGCGTTGGTTCTCAAACTGGGCGTTGTGGGGGACGGATGATGTCGTGTGATTCGAGATACTTTTTATATATAAATAAATAAAAAGTCTCTTTAATTTTGCGTGATATTGAATGTTCCTTCATTTGAATTTTTGTCATACAGAGGAAAAGTACCCGAACTTGTGCTCGATGTGTGCCAACCCTGGATCCTGTGACGACCAGGATGCCCACTCTGGGTATCTAGGGGCGCTGGAATGCCTCACGCAGACCGGTGGAGACGTGGCCTGGACCAAGCACGATGCCGTGATCTTCTACTTCAACCAGACGGACAGGGTGGGTGGCAGCAGTTGGTGAGAGCAGATGGTGTGGGTAGATATTAAGCCTGGTGTGTACAGTTGGTCGGGAGGGTATGTACAGTTTGTGAGTCTGTTGCGGGTCGATGGTGAGAACTTGGCGAATGCTTCTGAGGGCAGGTGGTAAGGATGGTGTGGACAGTTAAAAGGTTGATGTTCTCTGATATGGGCAGTTGATGAATAATTTGGTGTGGGCGGTTAGTGAGACTAGTATGGCTTGGTACCAGGTGGAAAGCAGGGTGTATAAAGTTTACGGGGCTGATGTGAGCAGTTGGAGAGAATGATAAAGACAGCTGGTTAGGATGCTGTGAACAGCTGGTTAGCTTACTGAGGCCAGTTGGTAATAAAGGGAGTTGCGAGGGGGGAAATTTGTATGGTTGGTGACGTTAGCTGTTGAGAGTGGAAGGTATTTGATGTGGCAGCTGGTGTTTTCAATTGGTGATGCAGGTGTAGGCAGACAAAGAGGCTGGTATTTTCAGTGAGGCAGCACGTGTGGTTACTCTGGGAGGCTGCTGTGCTGTTGCAAGAAATACAAATATCGTTTTAGAATTCTATGTTCGTAACATCCAGGCAACACCTCTTATCAACCAACAAGATTTCACAACTGTCATCATGGTACCTGCTTTAGAAGACACTGTCTGAAGTTTATGAATTTTATTTACAAGATGTGTTAGTCTATGTTCTTATTGGTGCTCATTTTAGAAATTTATGTCCTTTGACCAAGTTGCCGAATATATATTTATGTCTCTATATCTATACGCTCAGGTGATTTCTATTACAAATAAAACTAGACTAAAAGGAACCATTTAATGACAAATTTGTCAGTATTTTCACAGCTTATGAATTCAAATATATGTTATGAAGGATACTTTTCCTGGCAAATTAGTGTTTTCTTCTCCTACTCACTATGAAGAAAAGACACTAAAATAAATTATCTCCATGTTTTTCCTTTGCAAATAGCATACGTTTCATTATGGCCTCCATTAGCTACCCTGCCAACCAACATTCAAGGACCTCCAAATCTGTTTTGTTGTCGGAACCTATTCGTCATATCACCAATCCTTCTACGCCTCTATCAAACCACAAAAAATATTTAGTCTCCGTAAGTGTCCAGAGTGCAAGCTAAGTTTGTTCCAGACCTCAACCTACTTGTCTTCTCCTTCCCCAGATCGAGCTGAAGAGCCAGTACGGGCTTCTGTGCCCCGACGGATCCGTGGTTCACATCGACCAGCCGTGCCCCTGGGCATCGAGACCCTGGGACGCCTGGCTCACCAGGACTGGGCATGAGTAAGACAAGTTCTGGACTGGCTATTGGGGAGTGGTGGGTTGTTGTCGATTGATGTGGTTGCTCAACCGCAACTCCCCTTGCAATAGAGGAGCCACAGCCAGAGCTCAGTCTGTAGCCCGGGAACCCACCGACTTGTACATGTTGGGAGTATTTCAAGAGGTGCAGGCATTTATATTATGCCTACGTCCGTGAAGAAGTCGATGCTGTCTCTCGGGTGTTCACACAGATCTCGTACCGTCGAGATATTATGGTCGAGTCTGCCGGGTGCGACGGCTGGCACGACGTCATGACGTGCTTAATGTATCGGACGAATACCCGGCATGCAAACAAAGATCGGAAAGGACATTCCCCAGTCTATGCTGGTAAGTCTGGAGGGCTGTGTGGTGCCCGCACCTCAACCAAGACAGGTGGACCTGGTCACCCCTGGGCAACCCCAACCCCTCCTCGTCCACCGCAGGTGGGTGGCCTTGTAGAACTGTGTTGAATCTGTGTTCACCCAAGCAAGAGCTGTGAAGTGTGTGTGTGTGTGTGTGTGTGTGTGTGTGTGTGTGTGTGTATCTGTTTGTGCATAGATATTGTGTCTGTAGAACGGGGAATGGTCGTGTGCCATCTGGGCCCGTTGCTGATGAATATTTCGTCTGGCGGATGGCGGCTATGGTCATGGCTGGTGTAAAGGGAGGAGTAATATTTGGGTCGATCGATATTTGTGTAACTGTTTGAGTATCCTCATATTGTCTGGATGGTGTGGTAGGTTGCAGGTGTTTGCATAGTTTTTGTTGAGTATGTCCGCTTGTTGTTGGTCTGATGGTATGTTGTGGGTGTTGGGTGGTGTTATCGGTCGTAGGTGATGGTGGGGATAGTGGTGATGGGGAGGAGGAGACACTCAAAATGAGAATGAAGTGAGCCGTTGAAGGTCATCTTAGCTTGACCTGAGCACCACTCACCCACTGGTCACGCTATCAATGTAATGTTCTTATAAAGTACGAGCACGTTTAGGGTAAGTAATTTCAAGGTGTTTGCTGGATACCAATGTTCATTTGACTATATTAACTTATTATTAGAAAATAATTGATAAATATATTTTGATGATTGAAATACGCTTTGTTTCTGTCCCAGGAATCTGGAGAAGATCACCAAGTCTCTCAAGATGGCGATGGAGGCCGCCACCATCGGAAACGAGGCCACGTCCACCAAGGTGGAGGAGTGGGCAACGCAAGTGCTGGGCATCTACGTGCCGTCCACCATAGTGCCCTTCAACCCACCCACAACACCTTATAAGTACCTCAGTACAGGTGAGAAGACGGTGCATTTGTGCAAGTGAGTGAACGCTCTTGATTTAAAGGTAAGTGGGCCTTTTATTGAATCACTAACTTGGTTTTTAGTATGTGCAGATAATGCTTCAGGTTCTTAAAAAGGCTATTGCCGTTAAAAAGGTCGGTGTATTTATTTATAAGTACATGAATAAGGTAGTCCAAAAAGTACTTATGACCAAAAATCTTTTACGCTAAATTTTACGACCTGTTTGTTTAGAACAGATTCATAATAGCACCGAAAGTTGTTAGGACCAATTATTTTGCACCCAAATCTTTTCGCATCTAAAGTTTTTCCGCACCGAAAGCTAACAGGACACCGTTTGAACGGAAAACAGTTCTACTACAACTTATTGTTCCATCAAAGTAATCAAGTATTGCGATTTTTAGTATTTTTCCACCAAAAAGTTGATGGCATCGAATTGCGCAACACTAATTGGATAAGTGTTTGCCCGAAATCCATGACTGAAAATGTTCGTAGTAGGTGTTGCTGTAACCTTATAACCCTACCCTCCCGGTGATTCTTTGTTCGTCCAAACTAAATTCCCTGGTCAATACTAAACGCAGGTAGGGTCAGGTTAGTCATATTTTTAATAAATATCATGAAATTATCTACTTAGGCTATACGATATTCTATCAAAGAAGATCGTTTGTTCAACAGTAGAACAACAAACATCTATGGATCAAATAGAGTGGTTTATTTTCTATAGTTATATTCGACCAAACAACAAACATCTAATAGATCAAATAGAGTGATTTATTTCTACAGGTATATTCGACCAAACAACAAACATCTAATGGATCAAATAGAGTGTATGAGTAATACAGTTATATTCGACCAAACATAAATCTTCCAATGAAATAAATAGAGTGATTGAGTTGGAAAGTTATATCCAATCAGGCAATAAACATCTAATGGATTAAATGTATTGATTGAGTTATGCAGTTATATTTGACCGAGCGCGAACATCTAATGGATTAATACAATAGTTACTTTCTCCCAAAGTCATTATCAATCTGAGGGTAAATTGATATGTATGTATGGATAGACATACAGCCGTTTCCCCCTGGTTAGGAGGGTGGCTAAGTTAAGCGGACACAGGGAAGAGAGGTGCAGAATCTCCCCGTCGCAAGGCCGCCGTGTCCATGCCGAGGCCCGAACTCGCGACATGCAGCCCCAGAGACTGGAATTGCAGTCGGATTCGCTAACCTCTCGGCCACGGCGGCCTCAAAATTGATATGAAGATAGGATTATAACGGTCTTCTCTTGTAGTGCAGTACTCGCAGTAATACTGTTCAGGTGTCGTTGAATAATAACGCACGTATTGTTTCTATTTGCCACCCCCTAGCTTCATATGACGTCACCATCGAGCGTTTGTCGTGTCCCGAGGACCCCGTTCGTCTGTGCGTCACCTCAGACCAGGCTATGGACAAGTGCAGAGCCCTCTCAAAGGTAACGGATGGGACGGGTATCATCCCTACCTACCAGGTTCAGTTCCAGCTACTTTAAACTCTATCATCATTTCATGTTTCTTCTCATATTTTTTAAAACGAATAGTAATTTTTGTATATTTTTACGACTGTAACGAGACAAAGTACACGAATGGCTTAGAAGCAAATGTGTAACTCTGTCCTTTACCGATGGGATATCGTTAAAGGCCTGAGTTGCACATTTATCCTAAGGCTTGTGAGTCTCTCACTCACAAATTGACGTATCTATGGGAAACCTCAACATTCGTTGTGTCTGCTTCCATACATGATCAAACAAGTGATGGAGACACTTTTAAAAAGTTAATGAATATACCCGCCATCTATCTTGGGCTTCAGGTAAAAATATTAACTTTAACCCGGCGTGTCTCCCCCTCCAGATCTTGGTCTCAAGACGCGTCCGCCCTCAGCTCGGTTGTGAACAGCAGACAGACTGCGCCATGGCCCTCGTCATGGGCAAGGCTGACATCACCACACTAGATGGCGCAGACGTATTCAAAGGCCACCTGTGAGTTGGGGAGGGAAACTCAGTTCTCCTTGAATTAAGCTCAGTTCACATTGAGGGAAGCTCAGTTCACATTGAGGCAAACTCAGTTATCACTGAGGGAAGCTCAGTTCACATTGAAGGAAGCTCATTTCACATTGAGGGAAACTCAGTTATCACTGAGGGAAGCTCAGTTCACATTGAAGGAAGCTCAGTTCACATTGAGGGAAACTCAGTTATCACTGAGGGAAGCTCAGTTCACATTGAAGGAAGCTCAGTTCACATTGAGGGAAACTCAGTTATCACTGAGGAAAACTCAGTTAACATTGAAGGAAGCTCAGTTATCATTGAGAGAAACTCAGTTCTCATTGGCTGTCGTCTTTTCATTAGGTAATTTTTAAAGCTGTAATATTAGCTAATTATTTGGCATTTAATGGTTTTCCTAGCGGAACTGCTATCTACAGTGGAACCATTTTGCAGTTCAGCCGATTACCCGTCAAAAGGACGATAAATACGGACCGAGTATAAATAGCACACATTTTAGTGAGGGAGAGAGTATCATATTGTTTCTCGTCACTATTTTCTAACACGAAACTAGAATCACTCTTTCTTGCCCGTCCATTTCTCGTTTTGAGTTAACTGGATATGGGCTCTGTTGTGAATGCCATGAATTTTTAAGTTAGGATTTATAAATTAGAAGACTTTCAAGGAAAAGCGCTGCTCTCGAAGTAAGAGCTTGAAGATGGAGAGAGTGTGACATCGAACATTTATTAATTAATTTCACATGTTGAATATTCCATTCCAGGTCGAAAAAATTATATGTACAAATATTTATATATATTTGGGGCCCTCTTTTAACCCCATCTATTTCGTGTCCCCCTTACTATCCAACACTCTACTCCGTACGCCTCCTCCTCAGAGAGCACGATCTGCTGCCTCTGGTGGCGGAGAAATACGGCCTGCAGGAGTCCTCTTACTTCGCCGTGGCCGTCGTGAAGGCCAACTCTGGCATCAACGGCATCAAGGACTTGGTGGGAAAGAAGTCCTGCCACACGGGCATCGATCGGACGGCTGGTTAGTTCATTTTGTTGATACAACCCATGCCTATCAATATTGAGCATAGTTAGTGCAACAATGGTTTTGTTGATACAGCCTATGCCTATCAATATTGAGCATAGTTAGTGCAACAATGGTTTTGTTGATACAGCCCATGCCTATCAATATTGAGCATAGTTAGTGCAACAATGGTTTTGTTGATAAAGCCTATGCCTATCAATATTGAGCATAGTTAGTGCAACAATGGTTTTGTTGATACAGCCTATGCCTATTAATATTGAGCATAGTTAGAGCAACAATGGTTTTGTTAATACAGCCTATGCCTATCAATATTGAGCATAGTTAGTGCAACAGTAGTTTTGTTGATACAGCCTATGCCTATCAATATTGAGCATAGTTAGTGCAACAATGGTTTTGTTGATACAGCCCATGCCTATCAATATTGAGCATAGTTAGTGCAACAATGGTTTTGTTGATACAGCCCATGCCTATCAATATTGAGTATAGTTAGAGCACCAATGATTTTGTTGATACAGCCCATGCCTATCAATATTGAGCATAGTTAGAGCAGCAATGCTTTTGAAAGAGATTGCTTTGGTCTTATTTTTCGATTGCTCGTATCATTGGTCCTTGAAGTGTCATATTGATAGTTAGACATGGAAGCTTTTTGGTGAACGCTCTAGAATGTTGAAAAATAATTGAGCGTGAACAGAATTTATAAACGTTGAATATTAAGTATGAAAAGTCTTCTTTTGTGCTACTCTGATAAAAGTGTGTTGGTTGTCATCGCTCAAGTATTTTTTTTTGTATTATACGTTCTCCCAGCCATATTTAAAATTCGAGCTGTTATATATTTAACAGGGTACAGTTTGGAAGACAACTACGAAGCCATTTATGCATTGCAGGTTGGAAGATTCCCATCGTCACCCTTCTAGAGGCGGGTTTATTGAGGAGGGGCAACTGTAACTACGCCCACGAGATGGGGGGTGTATTTTCTGCCTCTTGCGTCCCTGGGGCGAAGTCGCCTAAATACGACCCCCACGCGGACAACCCTGAGTCTCTGTGCCAGCTCTGCGTCGGCAGCGAAGGTGGGAGGGGGCTCAGAAGAGGGTAGAGCATGCAAGAATTGAATGAGTTTTAGAGTAAATGTACTCAAATCATACACATTTATCTTGAACATGTGAGATGTTGGTCAACAGCATCAGAATTGTACCTAGAAAGAATTGAGGAACTTCCTACCTTGCTGGCGGGGACTTGAAACTGCGTAGATGGCCAAAGATATCAGTGTGAAGGGAGCTTGAGAGCATGTAAGGGACACGATTGAGTGCAGGATCTTTGTGATTGAATGTGTCTGATGCAGCCCCGTAGAGTTTCCTGCTCCTGGCTATCTCTTTGGGGGACGGGAGGGATGAGGTTGAGAAAACTTTGCGGCATCTATGATGAGGCGTGGCATAAACCTGTCGGGCTCTGCTGCTGATGGTGGTCTCACGGTTCACACTTGTCCCTGAGTTTGTGATCGGACTCCATCTTTTGCACTAACAGGCCTCAAATTGTAAATGTATGAGTGCATGAAGATGATTGCAAGATTTTCTTGCCATTGTTCTCCCTTCAGCTTGCAGGGTGCGGTTGTCGGAATATGTCGATGCGACCTCGATTGGAAAGAACTATGGAGAGTGGGGAAACCCTTTCAAGTTTACGTTGAGGTTATAACCCCTTTTATGAAAGGGTTTATTATCTGGCCCTCATTTGTTTCCCAGTGGGTGGCGTGAATGGCCCCTCGTACAACGTCCCTGGCAGCCCCGGTCACTGCAACAGGGATGAGTCAGAGCTCTACTCCGGCTACTCGGGGGCCTTCCGCTGCCTGGTCGAGGGCGGAGGTGACGTGGCCTTCATCAAGCACACCACCGTCGGAGAGAACATCAGTGAGTCAGGGAAAAAGGAGCGAGGGGATCCATAAAGCACGATGAAATTTGGAAGACTATGGGTTAGGGAAATATGAATTATGGTCATTTTATTTAACATGGAATCGCTTGCAAATATAAACTTCATTCTATAACACAATTGCGACAAATGTACCAGTTTCGAAATTTTACATA
>SDVV010029050.1:0-11873 GCA_016164225.1 Gammarus roeselii
GATTCGGAGGAGAAGCTATGTAGGCTAGTGTCTGAGTTTGGTAGAGTGTGTGAGAGGAGGAAGCTTCGAGTGAACGTCGGTAAGAGTTAAGTAATGAGATGCTCGAGGAATGTCGATGCGAGCAAAATTAGTGTCACCCTAAATGGAGTGCTCTTGGAGGAAGTTCAGTGTTTTAAGTATCTGGGCTCCCATGTGGAGATAGCTGAACTAGTGGAAACTGAACTGAAGGCGCGAGTGAAGGAGGGATGTAAAGTGTTGGGTGCACTAAAGAGTGTAATGAGCTGTAGGACGTTGGGGATGGAAGCAAAGAGAGGGCTGTATGAGGGTGTTGTTGTCCCAACTGTGCTCTACGGAGCTGAGGCTTGGGGGGTGAGAGCAGAGGAGAGAAGAAGGTTGAATGTTTTCGAGATTAAATGTTTGAGGAGCATGGCTGGAGTGACGCTGAGAGACCGGATCACCAAACAGAACAGAGAGGGTGACGAAGTTGGAGGACAGAGTGGATTCGCGTGTTCTGAGATGGTTCGGGCATATATAGAGGATGGATGAAGGGAGATTGGTGAAAAGGGTGATGAACGGTGAGGCGAGTGGTCGCTGGCCTAGAGGTAGACCGAAGTTTGGGTGGATGGATGGTGTGAAGCAGGCGTTGGGAAGGAGAGACATGAATGTGCAGGTGGCGAGAGAGCGTGCAATGAACAGGCGTGAGTGGAGAATGGTTGTGAATGGTTGATTTTGACGCTGCTCTGATGTGCTTTCCCGCCCTTGGCATCCCGCTGTCGGGATGGTCGTGGGTGGGGGGGGGCGGCAATTATGACGCAGCGGGGGTAAACCAGTGAAAACTGTCGGGCCCTGCTGCTGCTGACGACGGATCCTCGGGCTGCACTCGTGACCCAGAGTGTATGTTGAGGGGGTACCGGCCGGACCCTTCAGCACAAAAGGGCTAAGTTGTGTGTATGAGTGATGAGGGTGTGAGGTGCGCCTTGCCGTCGGTCACCCCCCTTTCTGGGGGATGCGGCCTAGTGTCTGTATCTGTATTCACAGGTGCCACATTTGGTACAGGAACACTTGAGGTGTTGAGGTCATATGGTGCCAGCACTCCCCGTAGTGCAGCAAAGATGATTGACACTCAACTTACATTGCTCGAGAGCACCAAGGATTTGCAGTCGTCCATAAGGTGCCGGGGCAAAGCGACTTTAAAACCTGCTGAGAGGGGGATGAAGACAGGAAACGGGGATCCCATGCATGAGGTCTACACTCTGTGTAGGGAATTACATACATGAGAACAGAAAGAAGGGAAAAACTAAAAAAAGAGGAGTCGTAGAAAAGGTTTGACAAAAGATAGAGCGCTACTTAGAAGTTATTAGCCACCCGAAAAGAGAATAGTTAGCATCGATGTGTATGTATGCATGGAACGACTATTGGGAGAATTGTTAAGAGAAAGTTTGAGATCAGTTGAACAAAATTTGAGCTAAAATGAGTAGATTTACGTGTTCTGAGTGGTGGTTCGGGCCTATATGATGATGGGAGATTGGTGAAAATGATGATGAAAGGTAAGTGAGTGGACGTAGGCCTAGATGTAGACGTAGTGGATATCGTTAAGTATGCATTAGGGAGGAGACATACGTGTGGAGGTTGCGAGAGAGCAAGCAATGAATATGCGCTAGAGGAGAGTGGTTACGAATGAATGAGATTTGATGCGGTCCTGTTGTGCTTTCCTGCAAATGGCGTATCGTTGAGGAACGGGAGATACGTGACAGGGAGGTCCCGGCAACTATGACGCGGCATGGGTGTAATAGTAAATGATGTTGGACCGTTCTGCTGACACTGATCTCGAACCTCATTTCTGACACCGAATAGAGTGTTGCGAGGTTCTAACCGGACTCGTTAGCAATGAAATGCTAAGTTTGTTTTGAGTGTGAGTGCATGAGAGGAGTGTGAGGTGCATCTTTTTGGGGGATTTGGCCTCGTGTCTGTATCTGTTGTGCTTTATCAAGTAGCTATGTACATGTTTAGGTTGGAAAATTATGGTAGCTACTGAATCAATTGTTAAATATTGTCCACAGTCACTCATGAAAAGACAATTTACAATGGGAGTCACCTTATTCGTCACTATTATAAAAAAAATTACTGTTCAAATTAGTTAGTTGCAAGATTAGATTAGAGTGACGAGGTTTTCTAGCGCACTGGAGTCACCGACCTTTTGCAAAACATAACACGCACCCAATTCCGACAACCAGCGATTGCAGCCTATCGCTGTCTTCAGCGCAGGAGGGCCTGGAGGAGCTGACGACTGGGTGCGTCTGCTCGTAGATGTGTTGCAGTAGGGCACGCGCTTTGATGCGGCTTAGTGGGCGAATCCCGAATTGCTGCAGCCGCCGCTAGAGAAATAAAATAAGGGCATGTAATGAAAACTAAGCATAAATCAGACTTGCTGGTAATGTAAGAATGATGTACAATAGCCATTACCGGTCATGATAGTTAAACAAGGAATGAATTTGTTCACATACCTTGAGATCGGGTGTGGCCATGTTCGAAAAATCCGGTTTTGGTGTTATTACGAAGGAGGAATCTGCGGCCGAGCAATCGGGAGAGAAGGATGCTGTAGAAGGAGAAGTGATAGAATCACGTGACCCACGACGACCTTGTAGCTGTTGAACTCGATGCGGTAGCGCACCGACACCGCTTGCAGTATTCCGCAAGGCAGGACTGCCAGCAACGTTTGGCAGTTGGTTCTCAACGTCTTTATTAGAAGAAGCTTTGCTCGAAGAGACACCGCGAGACCGCTTTGTATCATTCCGGAGGATGCTTGTGTTGGTTGTTAAATGATTATTTCCTGGACAAAGCGACTTGCTGGTTAAATGTCGTGTGTCGTCAGTCTTTCTCTTGGATGGAGTACGACACTTGCGTTTGGGTTTGGGAGATTGCTGTACCCAGGAATCGTTGTACCGCTTCCTTTTACTAGTGAGACGTGATCGAAGAGACGTATCATTAATACCAGTAGAGAGCTCCAGTTCCTCAGCATCCCATTCCTTCTGCAGTTCATCTTGCAGTTGCATCAACGTATCATTACTAAACATTTTTCTGACCAAGGAATTGCTGTCATGGTCACCCCTATCTGGATGACTATTCGTAGACGAGTGACCTGCTTTTGCTGATGAGGACGAGTCAAGCGCTGCGTGACGGATTGGCACGGCACGAAAACATTCAGATTGTCTTGGGAGAGCTGCTTCACCTAATGATATTCTGGATATGTTTTGACAAGCGGAGGAGAGATTCAGAATTTTATTTTTATCAGCTTCCACAACTGTTGAATTGAGACCATAACGTCTGCTTTCACACAATTTTGGTTGATTATCAAATATATTTGTTTGTAGTCTCAAATTTTCAGAATTCTTACAAGATTCCGTTTGATTTTCACTGTCGCACGCTGTTTTCTCCGACGTGAGAGGTCCTCCGTCGTCATGGCAACAGCCCATGTCTTCAAAATCATCCCAAACGTTACTGACGTATGCATTACTCGTTTGGCCTGCCTCACTTTCCGCATCTGTGGTCTTATCGTAGAGCTCAGAAGTAGAGCAGCCCTTAGCTGAAGACTTTCCACCAGGCACGTTTGTACCCGACTTGCTAGGAGAAAGTGTTGAAAAAGCATTTGGTGGTTGGTGAACGGATGCAAGAGGAGGATTTGGAGGTTGGTGAACCGAGGTAAGAGAAGGATTTGGAGATTGGTGAATGGATGTAAGAGAAGGAGTAGAATTTTTTTCACTGGCATCAGAATCGCTTTGAGAGATGTCTATGACATCATCTTCACCTTGTATCACAGAGGTGCTGCTGATCATTTTAGCCATGTTACCACTGTCATCCTGATCATTTGTTATTGGTGGAGATTTATGATTGCCCTCCAAACGAATGTCGCAGAGATTTAAACCATCATGTGCTTCATCCGAATCTTTTGCCCGCGTATTATTATTATTTTTAGGCTCATCTTCAATTGTTGAGTTTGACTTGTCGACGCTGCTGAGTCTCAGCCGTATATCCATGTCAGGGGGAATTTTTCTGCTGCCTGCAGAGTGAAGGGAAAGGTTTTGAAGTGTTTTCGATTGAGACGAGTGGTTTGAGTACAGCATTTTTTTGTTCTCGTAAGTCAACGATTGGTCGATGTCGTCGCGTTTTTTTTCTTGAGAGTATACGGATTGGTCGAAATGCTCATCACCATCTGAAAAAAAATCAGGCGACACAGATCTCACCGTAGCAAAACTTTTGAGCTGCATACTTTGCTTATCAAAAAACCTGTCTGTGCAGGAGGTCTGCGTAATAGAGCCAATTACTCCACACAGCTTTCCTTTCAACAGCTTAGAAATATCAATTTGAGTCGGGACATGTGCTTCGGGTAATTTACCCCCCGTCGTTGCCAAGCATCCTGCGTCCTGGTGAGATGTTCTCGATGTAGATAGATTTGTCTGCTGATCAGGCGACAAACCGGGTCCAATATCGGATTTTTCAGTTGAACCAAATGTTTTTTTTCCACCAATATCCAGAGACGGCAATGATATGTCCTGATCAGCAGGAGAACTTGGAGAAAACATCAAGGATCTTCGTGTATCATTGATACGTACCGCACGGTCAGTTGATTTATCAGCCGTAACCCGTGTGACATTTACTGGTGTTGTTTGACGTCTGAAACGTAAAGACTTTTCGAGTTCATCAACATGTGATACAATAAGATGAGTGTCCTTCTCGGAGACGTTCTCATGCGTTGGAACGAGACTGTTTTCCGTTTGGTAATGAGGTTCTCTCAACGTTGCCGTCGCGTGACAAAATTTCACAAGGTCTTCCCTCTCATATTTACGAGCTAAAGACAAAACTTCTCGAGCCACAGCTGGCTCATTTAATTTCCAATCACAGCAACCCCCATAAATATACGAAAAGAAATGGCGACATGCTTCATGCGAAAAATTCTTCCACAATAAGCTATGTGTTTTACCTGAAATATTGTCGTCGTTGATCCGCTCTACAATAGATTCGCTTTGCACTCTGCCGTGCGCTTCCATCAGAAGTGTTGGACAACGAACTTTCAACACAAAGGCGTGCACAGTGAAACTGCTCTCCTTGGTGTAAACTGTCACGTCACCGCCGTCTCCACTCTCAAGCAAACATTTCCATGCGCCAGCCATGCTGGTCAACATGACGTTTTGAATACTAGACAAACACTCTGCATCAGTTTCAACTCGAGACGACCGTGCACGCTCCCTATCGTCACCTGAAGGGCTCGTGGGCCCCGCTGGAGTGCTTGCGTCCCTCACCAAAGTTGTTAGATACCTTTCCAACATGTAGTCTGATGATTGACTTATTGGGTTAAGATTGGATGAACTAGCAGCTTGGAGGCTATTGAATCGGCTTAAGTTCTTAACAGATAAATTACTCAGGGTGCGTTTATTGCAAGTCACTCTCTTTCTGATGTCCGAGGGCTTTGTTTTAGAAAATATCTGATCCGTCCCATCGTCGCTGCTGCTGGAGTCCGAAGCAGGAATTGTTGTACAGTGGTGGAGCACACTTTCAACGAGTCCAGACCGTTCTTCTATCACATCTACTCGCATAATTGCTCCACCATTTGATCCAATTCCTTTCTTATTGCCAAACATGTCAACCGTGCATAATTTGTCCTGTCCTATATTTGTCGAGGCATACTTGGCAGCAGGCAAGCAGTCAGTTGAATGTTGTTCATTACTGCCACTCTCTCTGCTCACTGAGCTATTCTTCTTTTTGTTGGATAGAAACTTTGTGCTACTTCCATCATTTAAGAGGATCACGCCTGGTCTGACTTGACTTGACGAGTGTTCATCACAAGAGTATGGCATTGTTGATGACAGTTGATTATCATCCGACGGATTTTCGGCTTCAGAACCATTTTCATGCATGTCAAAAACAATCGTGATCGCGGGAGAGCCTTCCTTTGCTGCGCCCACTTTGGTTTGAGACCTCCCAGGCACTTCAATTATATCCATTCTTTTTTCCAGTCTTTCTCTGGAAACTTTGCTGCTCGAACCATTGGAAACTTCTTGCTTATCAACAACGTCGGCGACAGAAGAGGCATCAAACGGGATGGTCACGTCACTTGCTGCTTCATTGTGGCTTAGGTAACTGCCGGCGCTGGCCCCATCTTGCCAAACCAGACCATCAGCCTCACCATCAACTCCCTGTTCTGTAGTACACTCTTCGTTGGCGTCTCTCTCTTCCGAGCTATCGCTGCCGCATTTGTTTGAGGGGTCCACATCCATTGCAGTCAAGCAAATATCTTTACTAGTGGTGGATGTGATCGCTGAATCCGTCAACAGCGAGGGCATCGTTGGTTTCAATATATGTTCATCCTGCTCTTTGGACTTCAGCACATCGGTTGGAATCTGTAATTGCATAAACTCGACTGCCTCGATAGCTGGGATGTGCATTTGAGTGGTTTTGATGTATTCTACGCCCTCAGAAGCGTGTTGTAATTGGGCAATTCGGAGCACAGCCTCACAGATATCCGACGAGGCATCGATCGGAAGGATCCGCTCTGACCCGTCGTCATCCACGTTTTTTTCACTGCATAGACTATTTTTTCTCGCAACAGTACGTCCACTCCTGACCACGTTTCTTGTTGTACTTGTAACCAAGCGTTGGTCCAAACAGGTATTTTCAACCACATGTGCTGCATTCAAGAGGTCTGCCTTACCATCTCTATTCTTGTTCATCAACGGCAGATCATCTCTGCCTTCAACAACCTGTTTTGCAGCCGCTAGTGGAACATTTACACCTGTCTCTGGCCAAATGCCTACATCATCATTATCAGGGATTGAACGTTCATTATAGGATGTGTTTGTAGAAAATTCTCGCGTTGAGGTACCTGCGCATTTTGGTGAGGAGTTAACTGCAGTTAGGGAAGAGACATCATCGCATGAAATATATTTGTTACCAGCCATATGACTGTGCATTTCATCTAGATTCATCTTGGTATTACTGCAGCTTTTTACATTGTCACGAAGTCCGCTGACATGCTCGGATTGGTTGGTGAGACATTCACTTTGTCTGCCCTCAATTTCTTCAGCAGAGCGGTCACTACGATGGAGTGCATCACTCTCCACCACATCACCACAACTCTCTCCATCATTACCATCTCGATCATTGTCTTCATCCGTGGCATCCCGACTCTCTACCGCTGACTTTTTCTTACAGCCCCGAATATCTTGAAGTTTACAGTCTTCACCAAAATTAAAGCTGCTCCGAAGCGACCAGTTGAGAATTTCATTTGCCTGGGAGCCGAGCAGCCTAACAAGTGCGAGTTGGGTGGTGCCGAGAGATCCGTAAAGGACGCTGGAGCTGCGGTCCTCTTGCTCATAGGGCTCCTCCTCCTCATCATCTGAGAAGGCGCCGACAGGGAGCCCCTGGGAAGGAAGGTTCAAAATACAATGCAACACATCATCTCAGCGATAAGTGATTGTTCAGAAAACTTTACATTCATACGACATGAATTGCATGATGCAACACACAATTTATCAATAAGTGATTGAACAGAAAACTTGACGTCCATACGACACAAATTGTGTGATGCAACACATCATTCAGCAATCAGTGATTGTACAGAAAAATTTACGTACAGAAATTTCAAATAGTCCAACATCATCGTGAACTCAAAATTACATTTCCTAAAATGTTTCAAAGCTAACATGTGTATTAGCAGAAAGTCCTTCTTTTCGGAAAAGTGTATTTAAGAGCAACAGAGTAAACATGAATACAGTGACGAATTTTGCAGCGCGTTAGCGGCGAAGTAATGCAGACCCCTGTCACTAGCGACTGCGTGATGTTGAGGCGGCCGGGTATTTGAGAGAGGTGGCGGTGCATGGTTATGTTGAGCGAGTCACCCCGAACGGGAGGCACCACGTGTGGGGCCAACTCCGGCACGTAGTATTGCTGGATGTCGCCACGGTCGCTTCTACACAGTTGCCACAGAGGCTGGTCCTAGAAGAAGGATCGCAACAGATCAGGTATGAAATTCCCTTATCATTCACGTTGAATATAATTGAATCTATCTTCATGAATGAATTTAATTAAAATTATATCAATATAAGGACAGGTAACACCACTGATCAGTGACCGTAAAAACGCACGAAATGACCGCACCACGCGCTGACAACGTGGTGCTGCATCCCCCCAAGAAGGGGGCCCACCGACGGTAAAAAGCCTCCTCCCACTCTTCTCTATACTCACCCACACAAATCGCGCCAAGTACTCACCGCACTTATTGCCCTGGTCACCACCCCGCTGAGCCGCGCCCCCACGGCCGTTGTCCGCCCTCGCGTCACGCTCTCCCACTGCTCAGCCTCAACGGGTTTTCCTGTAAGAAACATTTACGTCACTGAAGAGCTACCGAGAAAGAGAAGAACCACATGGAATGCTGACTTTATATATCAAAGCCCCCAAAAAAATTAACACCGAATTCAGCTTATTATGAGGCACTGTTCAGGCATATTATTGCTGCAGTGAAAAGAGTTACTTGAACAGCGGCCCTTATTGTAGAAAAATTGAATATTTCATAATTTTTCACGCTTGTAAAAATATCGAAACTGGTTCATGATTGAATCCCAATCAGAAAACTGGAAGTCCCGATGGATGATTCTCCCCATGCAAATGCAATTATGGATCAGCGGACGCAGCAGCACCTAAAAAAAAATAGTTTCCAGAAAGCTCCCCAAGAGCAAAAATTAAGAGCACTGTATCCAAGAGCAGATACGAATTGAGTGACGTGACTTTCAAGCACTGGTGTCAACGTTCTTCTGACAGCAAACGGCAGATTAGATTAGAGTGGCGTGACATTCAAGCACAGGTGTCAAGGTCCTTCTGACAGCGAACGACAGATTAGATTTAAAGTGACGGGACTTTCAAGCACTGGTGTCAACGTCCTTCTGACAGCGAACGGCAGATTAGATTAGAATGACTTGACTTTCAAGCACTGGTGGCAACGTCCTTCTGACAGCGAACGGCAGATTAGATTAAAGTGACGTGGCTTTCCAGCACTGGTGTTAACGTCCTTCTTACAGCGACGACGTCAAACCAGAAACTTGTGCTGTATCAAATTATTGACATTTTTTTCAGAGCTTGGTTTATTACTGCGTAAAGGAAATGTCTTTTGCGCGGCGAATGTACAATTCAAAAAGGTATGCACGGGTGCCTCAGGGTTACAGGAACTCCTAAGGTGATGAGGCTATATGGTACCAGGACTCCCCGGGTGTCAGCAAGAAGGATTACCTATCAACCTACCCTACTCCAAAGCTTTTTGTTTTATCGCAGCCATTCCTAAGGTGCCGGGGGCGATGCGCCCCAACATCTGTTGAGGAGGGATACAAAGAAGATACAGAAAACAGGGATCCCATGCATGAGATCTACACTCAGTGTAGGAAAGCTAGGGCATGAGAACATCATGAAGAAAAAGGGTTCGTAGAAAAAATTGCGTGAGTGAAAAGTACAACATTGCTATTATTAGCCAAACGGAAGGAGAATAGTTAGGGAGTTTGGGATAAGGTAAAGGAAACTTGAATTCACAACATAAGATGCAAATGAGGTAAATAAAAATGAAGTAAATACCGGATGCGAAGAAAAGGCGAGATAGTGAAGGATGAAGAATAGGGGAGCCTGAAGGGAAATGAGGGTGATCACTCCACCAGTTGGGCCATGACTCCGTGCGGTCCTTGATTGAGACAGTTGTAAGGAAGGGGGGGGCATCTGGGAGCAGCAAAGCCCCAGAGAAGGCCCTGGAAGTGCAACAGTACCTGAGAGCAGCACCACCGCCAGCCGCTCGGCAAGGGCCACCGACCGCTGCTCCGTCGACATGAGAGACGTCACCGGCACTCCTTTCTTGCCGCGCCCTCGCCGGCTCCGCGAGACCCCGAGGCCGGGTGGCGGGAGCCCGCTGGCAGACGTGACCAGGTCCCTACCACGCTTGATGCGGACCATGCACGAGGGCTCTAGTGAAGGGCAACGCGGGGAATTAGGTAGCAAATTAGGGTGCATGCCACACCCTCATACGCTCACATTCACACAACTTAGCCCTTTTGTGCTCAAGGGTCCGGCCGGTACCCCTCAACATACACTCTGGGTCACGAGTGCAGTCCGAGGATCCGTCGTCAGCAGCAAGGCCCGACAGTTTTCACTGGTTTACTCCCGCCGCGTCATGATGGCTGGGCCCCCCCAACCACGACCACCCCGACAGCGGGGTGCCAAGGGCGGGAAAGCACATCAGAGCAGCGTCAAAATCAACCATTCACAATCATTCTCCACTCACGCCTGTTCATTGCACGCTTTCTCACCACCTCGACATCCATGTCTCTTCGTCCCAACGCCTGCTTCACACCATCCATCCAAACTTTGGTATACCTCTAGGCCTGCGACCACTAGCCTCAGCATTCATCACCCTTTTCACCAATCTCCCTTCATCCATCCTCTCCATATGCTCGAACCATCTCAGAACACGCGAATCCACTCTGTTGTCCAACTTCTTCGCCATCCCTGTTCTGTTTCAAACCACGTCGTTGGTGATCCGGTCTCTCAGCGTTACTCCAGCCATGCTCCTCAAACATTTCATCTTGAATACATTCAACCTTCTTCTCTCCTCTGCTCTCACCCCCCAAGCCTCAGCTCCGTAGAGCACAGTTGGGACAACAACACCCTCATACAACCCTCTCTTAGCTTCCATTCCCAACGTCCTACAGCTCATTACACTCTTTTGTGCCCTCAACACTTTACATCCCTCCTCCACTTCATTTTCCACTAGTTCAGTTATCTCCACATGGGAGCCCAGATACTTAAAACGCTGAACTTCCTCCATGAGCTCTCCATTTAGGGTGACACTAATTTTGCTCGCATCGACATTCCTCGAGTTTCTCATTATTTCACTCTTGCCGACGTTCACTCGAAGCTTCCTCCTCTCACACACTCAACCAAACTCAGACACTAGCCTACATAGCTTCTTCTCCAAATCCGTAACCAGGGCCGTATCATCAGCAAATAGCAACTGGCTCAACTGCCAACACCGCCCATTCGCTTCCAACAGTTCCAAGTCACAACCCAGCACACTCGCGTTTACCTCCCAGACCACTCCATTCATATAGAGGTTGAACAGCCAGGGAGACATCACGCAGCCTTGTCTCAGTCCCACTTTCACTGTGAACCAATCACTCACCTCGCTCCCCCCTCTGACACATGCTCTGCTGTCAGCATAAAAACTCTGCACTGCTTTCAACAGATGTCCGCCCACTCCATACAAACGCAACACCCTCCACAGCGCTTTCCTGTCGATCCTTTCGTATGCCTTCTCCAGATCCATGAAGGCCCAGAACACATCCTTTCCTTTGGCATGGTACTTCTCACAGCAAAAATCTGATCAGTACACCCTCTGCCATTCATAAATCCACACTGTTCCTCTCCAATTGCGCAGTCCGTACAGTCTCTAATCCTTTGATCAGCACTCTCCCGTACAACTTACCAACCACACATAACAGACTGATACCTATCGAGTTGCAGCATTCATTTTCATCTCCTTTGCCCTTATATAGCGGAACAATGAAGGCACTGCGCCACTCACTCGGTGCCGCGCCTGCCACAAAACACAAGTTCAGTAACCTCACCAACCATTCGACAATCGTTACTCCACCCTTCTTGAGGCACTCCGTCGGAACGCCATCTAAACCAGGGGCTTTCCATGCTTTCATCACGTCCACCGCCTCCTGCACCTCTTCCCTGGTAATGTCCGCAACAAGTCTTTCTCCCAAAACTGGCATCCAAGCACCACCACCCACAGCAACAATGTCAGCCTCTCTGTCATCCTCGACATTCAACAACTCATCAAA
>SDVV010029051.1:0-11873 GCA_016164225.1 Gammarus roeselii
GTGGTACTTGAGCTTGTCGATTCCTTCAGGGACTTGGGAGTGCTTGTTCACTCAAGGCTGCGGTTCCATCTCCACGTGAGGAGTGTTGTAAGAAAGGCTTCCACTCTGGCGACCAGTCTGCGCCGCTCTACTGTCAATAGGAGTTCTGTTTTCATGGTCTCTTTGTTTATTACTCATATTAGACCCATCTTGGACTACTGCTCATGTATGTGGAATAGGGGATATTTAGGGGATCTGAGACTGTTGGAGTCTGTGCAGAGGAGGTGGACCAGGGAGATTGATGGGCTGGGTGGAGTGGACTACGGTGAGCGGCTCAAAGCAATGCAGTTGTTTTCTGTGAGGGGAGGTTATTGCGTTCTGATCTTGTGAAGTGTTGGAAGATTTTTCATTGTTCTGTTGAATCAGGTTTGTCTGCTCTGTTTGAGAGAGCTCCGGATGTTGGCACACGTGGGCATTCTTTCAAGCTGGTGGTTCCTCGCTGTCAGACGGACTATAAAGGCATTTTTTTTTATTCTCGCTGTGTGCAGATTTGGAACCGGCTGCCCGCTGATGTGGGGCAGTGTGATACACTTTGTGGCTTCAAGAGGGCCCTAGTGGAGGAATTGGGGGCAGTGTTGTATGAGTTTTGCTAGACTCAATTTGATGTGATATTGTGACTTTGTTTGTGTTGCTGACAGTTGTGTGCAGTTGTTGACTGTCTTCATCGTTTTGTTTTCTTTGAACCTATCAAGGGCATTCCGACCAGCATCCTGCTGCAGTGCTTGTACGGTGCTGTTCATTTTGATTGCTGGCGCGCTGAGGTGTACTGCCTCCCATGCCTGCATGCCCTGTTGGCGGGGCTGTTGGGGCTGTGGGGGGCTGCAAAGGTGAGATACAAAGGTGAGATCTACAATTTATTGTTCATTTTCTTGAAACTTTTGCAGTTGATCAGGGCAGAGCGTACAGGTTAAATAAGGATGTGCTTGTGCTGGAGCTGGTAGTTGTTTCACAATGGTCAACACTAAGAAGTTAACCCCTGCCTCTGTATTGGCTCCTAGACATCTTTCCTTGAGTTCTTGCACGGTGCTCTTATTGTTTTTCCTCAAACTCTGTGTTGGTCCAGTTTAGTAACTCCAATGCTTGTACAATGTACATGGAGTGTCACTAGCATGACATATTTTTTCATTGAACATTGTTTGCCTCAAAATACATCCTTTGAACATAACTATTATCAATACTGTGGTGGTTTACGGCTGTTTTTTAATCTTTCATTCAAGACTTGGTGGCCTTGTACCCTGGTTGCCCTGTAAGCTATGCTGGCCTGGAAAACCAAGTGACCTCTAGACCATCCTGAGTCCTAGCTGTAGGAGTTACATACCAAGTCAAGAAGTGCTGGCACCAACATTTAATTACTTTTTCATGTAGAATAGCAAAAGTATTCTAATAGATCTGTGAGGAGACTCTGGATGTCTTCCCACAGTTGTATATAGGTTAGTATGTTTCTAAAAATAGGTAACTTTATACCTCAGAAATCTTGTGGGAACAAATAACAACTTATTCATGGAATCTGCACAAAATATGGCCATTCATTTTTGAAAACTTTAGAAACAGCATCAGTGTTTGGATAAATTAATTTATTTTCAAACAGTTGATCTGAAAAACACACCTCTGAGTATTTAAAAAAAAAGTGTGCTTGCTAAATTTTTGTAAGTAGCTGATGCATACTGAGACTTGCTCTTACATGTGTCATAGTCAAAATTGGACATTTCTTATATGGTGACCAAAAGGGGAGTAAGAGGGTCAGCCTGGGTTGTCAACTCAGGAAAATGTATCTATACACATATAGCATAAGTCACCCCAGTTGACAATGGAGTTTCATTGCCAAATCTTTTTGGACTATAGTTATTGGGTTCTCACCAACTGTTACAGAGGATTTGAAAGTTCAATTATCGATGTACACTTCAGACTAGGATAACAATTGTGCAGAATGAAACAACGTTACACGCAACGCTCATGATTGACCAACATTGTTCCAAAACAAAAGCCTTAACACCTCATATGAAGTATTCTAAGTTTTGTCATTGCTGAATCTTTCCATGTTTCTAACTGAGTAAGTTTTAAAATGATCGTTAGCTATTTCCTCTTGCGCATCACCAAATTTTATGCCACCATCATGTAGCTACAATTTTACTTAGATATGTTGGTTACATTCCTCTATGTAGCTACCATGTAAATTTCATTGACCTATTCATTGCGATTTTTTAAATATTTCTCCCAATGAAAATGGTTGTATTCTTTTGCTTGGTATTGCACATATTTTTATCATCTGTAACAATATAGCTACCAGAAATGTTTTCCTATTAAATCCAAATAAAATAGCAAATAATTGATATTGTCTAAGTATTGGCTGTATTTGGGTTTTGGCAGAAGCTTTAAATGGAGTCATGGAATCAACCAAAATATTGGTCCGGTTCATCTCTAGCTAAGGTGATCTGATTTGAAGTTCTATTTAACAGTGCTTCACTAATGCATCAGATTTTTTGTTTTTCTCATGGTAACCCATGGAAACTCTGCCACCCTCTAGTGTTGGAGAAGATGACTGTAACTATATCTAATTGTCTATAGCTATGTACATGCATGCATAGTTTTATTCATACATTTTACTTCATTTTCTTTACAGGCAACTGACAGCAGCAATCTGAGTCATGAACTTATATCCAACCCTTCTGGTGACAACCCTGATGTGGACCCTATTGACTGCAAGGCACCCCAAAGTGAGGGCATCATTACTGTGGTGGCTGGTGACAATGTGGTGACGGGTGATACGTCTAACCAAACTGACACTGGTGGGGCAGCCGAGGTCACTGTTGAAGGAGGCAAGAAGGAGAGTGGGCGTACGTATCAGTGTAACATCTGCCAGTACACTTCCCTTTACAAGAATAATTACCAGCGGCACATTGCCAAGCACAACGCTGAGCAAGAGCTGCTAGTATGTAAACACTGTTCCTTTAATACAATATACAAACACAGTCTGAAGCGGCACATGCTCACCCACCCTGAAGACCGAGGTTTAGCATCAAGTAGTGATGACATGTTGAACAGTGAGGATCAGACCCTTGTGTTGGTGAGTCTATTGCAGTGTGAGCATTGCCCATACAAGACTCGTAATAGCCAGCATCTAAAGAGGCATCAGCTGAAGCACTTCAGCATTCCGTCTAAAGTTACTTCAGCCAAGACCTTCACCTGTGAAGCGTGTGGCTATGCATCCAAGTACAAGCAACATTATGAAAGACACCTGCTCAAGCACTCTGGGGAGAAGGTGTTCAAGTGCCAACACTGTGAGTATGCTACTGCCTATGTTGACAATTACAAGAGGCATCTCATCAAGCATACCAAGGAGAAGTCCTTTTCATGTCAGCACTGCAGTTACTCTTCAGCTTATCTCGACAACTACAAGAGACACATGCTGAAGCACTCAGGGGAGAAGTTTTACTCATGTCCCCACTGTCCATACAATTCTGCCTATTCTGACAACTATGAACGACACTTGTTGAAGCACTCAGGAGACAAGGTGTTCACCTGTCCCTCATGCACCTACTCTTCTGCATACATCGATAACTATAAGCGCCACTTGCTAAAGCACTCGGGTGACAAAGTGCACTCATGTCAGTATTGCAGTTACAGCACCGTTTACATTGACAACTACCGTCGACACGTGACTGTCCACACTGGGGAGGGCGCCCAGACGTGTGAACACTGCAGTTACACTACCACCATCAAGTACAAATTCAAGCAGCACATGTCTCTGCACACGGGCGAGGGTCTGATCCAATGTCCGTATTGTCCCTACAAGACCCCGCGACAGTACCAGATTAAGCGGCACATCTCCATCCACACACAGGAAGGTCGGTACAACTGCAGCATCTGCTCCCACAGCACAGCTTATAGAGGAGCACATAAGAAGCACATGCTTAAACATGGCAAGGAGGCAGAATTTTCCTCTGATGATGCAATGCACAGCTCTGAAGGCTCCGTGCAGGAAAGGATGTCTAAATACACAGGGGAACTGCCTCAAAATGATCAAGAACCCCCAAGCTTGCAGCCTAGTAGACATCGGAAGAAAAATACTTCAGCCCGTGGTCAGTCAGTGAACACAGCAAGTACTACTACTTCTAATACATTGGCTACTACAACAACAACCGTTGCTACGGTTGCTCCACTTCCAACTAGGTCCCAGCGTCAGCTGAAGACGCGTCGCAACACCTTAGCTCGAGTGAGTGTGGCTGCTACGACGCCCTCGGTCCAGAGCACTCACGGCCGGGCGTCAACGGCTGTTACTGCGACCAGCTCTTGTGATGCTGCTGCTGCTGGTCACAGTAACAATAATAATAATGGTAATTGTGGTGGAGGTATCATGACCACCATAGTTGCTCCACAGATGGCGATCGTGGCTCCTATGGCTAGGATTGTTCGGGAGGACCCACATCAGCAGCAGCTACAACAACAACAGCAGCAACAACAACAACAACAACAACTACAGCAACAACAACAGCAACAACAACAGCAACAACAACAACAACAACAACAACAACAACAACAACAGGAGCAGCAACAACAACTACAGCTACAGCAACAACCACAACAACAGCAGCAGCAACATTCCGAGCAACAACAACATTCACAGCAACAGCAACATTTACATCAATTACAACAACAGCAACAAACAGCAGCAACAACAACAACAACTGCTGCAGCAACAGGAAGAGCAGCAACAACATCATCAGCAGCAGCAGCAACATCAGGTTATTGCAGCGCTCTCTGCTGTTCAAGATGTTGCATCTTCTACAGGCCAGAGTATTGTTGTCTCCGCCAACCGACCGGCGGGTATCGTGTCGACAGTCCAGGATCTCACCTCCTCTGACACGACTTCCAACAGACAGCAACAGCAAGTTATCCATGACTTGGCCATCATCCCAACGGCACAGATGTTCACGGGAGGTATTCCCGGACACCATCTGGCTCGTGGTGGGGAGCTGTCTCAGCAACACACTATTCATGACCTCACAGCTGCTCTCAATGGCGAGGGTTTGGTTACGTCGCGCTCCATGCACCAGCAACTGGCCCCCCAAACTGTGACGTACACTGTGCGTGACCTCTCCTCCTCCAGGCAGACTTTGCCCTGTGGCACGTCTGAACACCAGGATTTGGCATCAGCTGTGGGACTTAACCTAACGTCCACTGCGCTTACCAATAATGTGGCTGGGTCCGTGACAGGTCGTACATCTTCATCAGCAGCAGAATGTAATGGTTTGATAACCTCAAACAACCTCAATGCGTTAGTTGCCGCGAACCTGACGGCGTCATCTTCTGGCACCTCTGGAACTTCTTCGAACCTTTTAACGGGAACCTCAATTCAAACTTTTGTACAACAGCAGCATCCAACAACATTAGTATCATCCAATGCTGGCCAGCAGGCGTTGTCTGCCTTGCCTTCCATCATGACCCCCAACTCTAACAGCAGTATCATAACCACTGCTGACCTGGCTGGCCTCTCTTCCGCGTCACTTCTCACGTCACTGCCCACAAGCCTGCAGCAGAGCATTGCCACCCTCAGCACCGGACAGGTAAGGATAGGACTACCGTCAGTCGTTTTTATTTGTTCCCTAAAGGGTCAAGAATTGTATGTTTGCAAGCATATTGGAAGGTCAGTCGCAGTATTTTCTTACCGTTGACTACCTACTTTCAGTTTTGCTGGTAGCCCTCCCTGTGTTTTGGCAGGGATGTTAACATGGTTTTTCTTGACCTTATGCCTAGAATTTTTAATATTTGCTAACCTTATGAATTTGAAGTGAGTTTTCAAGTGTTCAAAAGAATACAATATACATTATCTTGGCAGTTTCTGGTATTGAGTTTGACCATGAGGGAGATTCATCTCCTTACTTCACTTCTATTCCATGCATTTTAGAATAATAATTTAATTCCTATAATTTGCTGTAGTCAGAATCATTTTGCAGCCACTCCCTTCACGGATAGTATACACAGACGCCAGCCACTCCCTTTTGAGACTGTGCACCCTGACTGCAGTCTCTTCTTTCCCAATTGATGCAGCCTAACTGCTGCCACTCCTTCACAAGACGATGCACTCAAACTGCTGCTACATCCATCTCAGGCACTGCTCCTTAATGCAGCAGCCGCTCCCTTACCATAAGATGCACCCTAACAGCAGCCACTTCCTTCCCAGACAATGCTTCCTAGCTGCAGCCACTTTCTTCCCAGACGATGCACCCTAACTGCAGCCACGCTCTTCACTGAGTATGCACCCTACCTAATTGCAGACACTCCCTTTAAAGGCAATACCCCCAAACTACAATCACTACTCTCTTCTCAGTCGAGGCACCCACTACTTTACCAGGTGATGCACCTTAACTGCGTCCACTCCCTTTTCCAACAATCCTCCCAAACTGTAGCCACTCCCTTGATAGGCTATGAACACCCTTACTGCAGCCACTTCCTTTGCCGATAGACTATGAACACCCTAACTGCAGCTGCTTCCTTTGCCAGGCGATGCTCATTAACTGCAGCCTCTTCTTTCCAGACGTTGCACCTAAGCACTCTAACGGCGACCTTTCCCTTTCCCGTTGATGCACCCTGACTGCAACCACTCCCTGGTTAGGCGGTGCATTCTAATTGCAGGAGCAGTAATCAAGAATGGGCCTGACATGTGACACAAAGAATGTGACCATAAAATTTGGGCTTCTATTAACTGTCGATCTAAGCAAATCACTACAAAGACCAGTAGCTCGTCTCACAACTTCTCTGACATGGCCATGAAACTTAAGACCAGCATCCACATGAACTCCCAAATTGCAATGAACTTGGACAAACTCCAAACGAGTACCCCCATGAGTGTAAACAGCCTCTGCACCAATAGTGTTCTGATGACATGCTTTTGACTAAGAATGATAGGTATTAAGTTTGCTTTGTAGGTAGATGCATACATGTTTACCCAATACATCAGAAAGGGATTAATAGGGCTATAGTACAAAAGACTTCTATCAGGAGTCGCAAGACAATTTCTAATTTTGTATAGGATGCCGCACAATTTGGATAATTTCCGGCAACAAATTAGATGTGATCTTTCCAGTTATGCCACTGATCTAGTATTATACCAAGAAACTTTGTTTTGGCAACGTATGCCACCTGCTGACTGTTCAATTCAACTTGTGTTAGGAATGAGTATCATCCTCCTGGAAAACATCATGACCTGTGTCTTGTCGAAATTTAGCATCAGCTTGTTGGATGTGAACCAATTGATTATTCATATTAGTAATAGTATAATTGAGGTTTTTCCCAGTCAAATAAACTGTATTATTATCTGCAATAAGTACAGAGGACGACATGTTGCTAGTGTTTACAATGTCATCAATATATATAAGGAAGAGCAAAGGACAAGGATCAACCTTTGCAAAACTCCTATATTTAATGTACTGGCAGATGATGATTGTTCATTCCAAGTCACTAGGTCTTTTCTTTCAAAAAAATAACTTTTTCTCCAGCTCATATAGATGGAACTAACTCCATAATGCTGTAATTTTGCAACCAAAACCTCATGATTCACGCAAACTAAAACTTTGCTAAGATCCATAAAAGTTGCAACTGTGACTTTACCACTGGCAACCCGTCAACAACATCTCCAGAGCAAATTTTAATAGAGCATGCTCTGTATTCCTCAAAGCCTGAAAGCCAAATTGATTTTGGCTAAGTAGGTTATTTGAGACAAAATGAGTATGTAGTCTAGCATGAAATACTTTTTCACAAACTTTGCTTAAGATGAGCCGGACTGATATTGAGCAATAATTTTTTAGGTCTGCTTTTCTTTTATTGTTATATATTGAACTGATTTCAGCAATTTTGAATGCATCAGGAAAAATTCCTTGCATGAGAGACTTATTGATAAGTTGGGACAAGGGAGCTACAATAGTCCCAGATAAAGCTTTAATTACCTTAGTTGGGATGTTATCCCAGCCAGTGCTTCAACTATTTTTTAAATCATGAATGATTGCTTTAACTTTTTTTGGGTCAGTAGGGGTAAAAATTGGCTGTTCAGGAATTACATTCTCTAAATGATGTTCATAAGGGATGTTGTTGCTAATAATTGATTCACTTGGAGTATTAGGAATACTATCAAAGTAGATACTGAAAGTATTTGAAACCATTTAAGGATCAGTGATGACTTCATCATCAATAATAATTGAATCTGAATTACTCTTTATTTTTTCCTAGAAGGCTGCTTATGAATTTCCTGACTTTTTTGCTATTTCTTTACAAGCAATATTTGTCAGTTTAGTGAACTCATTTTTGTATTGTTCAAATTCATCTCTACGAGTGATGGGAAGCCTTTTGTATTTACGGTACAGTCTGTCCTTCTCTTTTTTGTGACGCAAGTATACCAGGTGTCATACTTGGATTTTTAGCTTGTTTGTAGCTGAGCTCTTTAGTTGCAAACATAAAAAGTTTACTATGGTAGAAAAGTGATCAATTAGCCAAATTTTAACTTTATTGTAAATAGTAGGTAGCATGTAAAAATTTGGATCAGGTATAAAGCTCAAATTTAGAACAAGATATACGCCCATTGGAAAGAGCGACCCATGAATTGGTGCTCAATGCTAGTTTAAACAGAATAAAGGAACTGAAGTGCAAGCATCAGCTCCCACAAAGCACGTTGCAAAAGAAATGAAATAATAAGCGCAGGCTAACTGAGGAATAAATGACAAAAAAAAACACAAAACAGAACAAGATATGACTGAAAAGATGCAAATCCAGAAAACCCCAAGCATCATGCACATCGGCATTGGGAGTCTTAGACGTCTATCAAGCAGCAAGGTTTGGATCAGACAGAATGAAAATAAAATCTTCCAAAGGAAAAGTAATAAATAGGACAAAATAAGGATTCTGAAACATATATTGGAAGGAAAGGAACAGAAGAGCTCCACTTCTGGACACACTTTCCAACAATAATCTTAACCCAGTCCACACTCAGAATAAATGTAAAGGTAAGGACTAACAAAATGAATTCTTAAAAAGGTGCAAAATTATTATTGAGACACTACTTAATTGGTTATAAGCTTCAAAACAATGTTTTGCTTAAATCAAGAAGCATTATAGTGCCCAACCAAAAGAAGTGAAGAGGAGTATAACCAGAGTCATGCTACCAATCTCTTGCCTCAATTCCCTGTAAAAAAAACACCACCCCAACCACCAGTGCATCCAGAAAGTGCCACACACAACCACAAAGGACTGCCCACCTCCCTATGAATGATAGCACCTGGGCCATTTCCTCGGTTGTGACTGTCTAACAATTACTCAGGCTGCTGGCGAATCCTGAAATGCACCTCTGGACACCCCAATGGCCAGAGCAGCACATTTCACTAGCAAAACTGTTCATCAGCAAAGGTAAAGATGAGCAGTTCAGCCAGCCAAAACCCCAACTGGATTCTACCACAGACATAGAGCACTGCATACTACAAAACAGAAAAAATACTGAATTCTTAACTGAACTACATTGAAAAAGTAAAAAATAGAGTTTCAATTCAGAAAAGTATTGGTAAAATTCATATTTTAAATCATAAAAAGCATCAGTGAAATTCACTGTTTAGATGTAAAAAAGGATTTGCACGTCAGGATAAATAAACAACTAAACTCACAACAAAGAATGACGTACACTTGAACCTGAGAGCAATCACAAAACTAGAGATGCTGAAAAATAAGGGGACAAATTCATAGGTACCACAAACAAGCAACCTTACTTCTAAGGGCTGTAGAAGCAATAGCTAGAAATTCTGGGTCAACACCCAAGTCACATCAATAAGATAGAGGATGCATCAATTGTGTAAAATGATCTGTGGCTCATCTATGTAAGGAATGGCTCAGAGCTCAAAATAGCTGAAGAAAATGCAGGATTTAGGACACCCACAAATGGTACATTCAAAGGTTTAGGCCACCAAATTGATTAAATAATTGAAATTTCGAAAATAAAAACTCACTTTGTAGCTACCCACTGATGGGATACTTCAGTACAAAAATATGCTCACCAGAGCTCTCACATATGAGTTGAAGTCTAGGAGTGAAAGCCTTGCCAAGAGACAGATGAAGCATACTGCAACAGTGTTCCTTCAACAGAAATGCTCCTGCGAGCTCTTGCAAAAGCAATGTTCATCAATGAATGTTGCATCGCAGGACTAATAGCACAAACCTTCCATCTTATGTTTACCTTGAAATCTTACAGTCTCTGGTTTGTGGGTGCCCACATTTCTTGACCCGGCTTCCCCACTACTGCTCGAAGTCATGATGGTCAAAGGGCATCAGATCTTCCAGGCCAGTTTTGGCTTGTTGGGGCTACTGGGGTACAGAATCATACAAGAACTAAAGCCGTACACCAGGTTCCAATATGTTAATAATAAGTTGAAAACAGCTCAAGATGGAGTACCTGGAGTAACTCAAGTACTCCAGGGTTACACTATACTACAAAGTTCCCATGTGCTAGTGACACACACACCTATGTCCACAAGAGTGCTAAGGCGAATGTGGAGCAAAGTTTGTAGCAATAAGAATAAATATGGGGTGACAGAATGAGCCGACACAGAGGCATAGGCTAACCTCTCACAGTGACTGCTTAAGATCAACTGCCATTCTGCGCACTAAAATATTCATATGTACTACACTGGCCTTAACCCCTCCAACATAAAAATATAATAAATAATCAATTTAATAAATATTGCCAAAAATTAGTGAAATGAGCAATGATAATTAATAAAACCTTGAGTGCATTATAAATAATGAATAATAATAATTAATGGAACTCTAATTAAGAAATTACCAAACTTTTCTGAAGTTTACTGGAACCCCTCCCATGTGAACCAAGTGTCCCAACATTGTGGTGGGAAAATAACAACCATGGTTTTCCTAACCAGACACCACAAAGGGAGGAGCCGGTAAGATAGTGGGGCTGAATAATGATTGTCTATTATATAAAACAAATGCACAACCTCAGCCTCCTTCAGGTTTATTGATGTGGACTCTTTTCTTTAGATATCAGTACAGAAAATATTCTGAAGCATTTAGGGCTGGTAATCTTTGTGGCCAGGCAAATGTAACTTGATGGAAGATGATGTTATTGCCAAACTTCTCATGCAGTACCTCCATAGTTTCATTGGCTGTATGGCAAGATGCACCATCCTGTTGAAACTACAGCTTGTGACAAGTGATGATTGCACAGCTGACTAGTAACAGGTCCTAACATACAGAGTATGTGCCTGACCTTCTCCATTGACTGTTTCTGTACAGCCAGCTGTGTTTTCAAAAAGATGAAGCACAATTACATGGTTGTACATAATTCTGCACCACTTCGCTACCTGCGGGAGCCGTAATTTATTTTTGTTAAGAACATGCACATTTTTTTACTAAAAAAATCTAGTTTTATATGCTAACAGAACAAATTGTAAGAAAATTTGCTTCAACAGGTATCATCAATGAATTTTTCAATGTCTTCTTGAAAGATTTCAATAAATGACAGTGCAAATTGTAGCCTCTCTCAGTCTTTTTGACCAATCTTCTGCACAAACTGAATTATTTTTGGATAAAACTTGAAATATTTTTTCAATATGCAACCAAAAAAAATTGTTCAAGAAATTTAAAGCTTGTCCAAACACCTTGGTACCAATTTCTGTCAGTCAAGCAATTTCTTGCCCCACAGATTCAATATTGTGAGCTTTTTCCTGTCTGAGAGTGACTAGAACCCTGTGAATTCTAAATTTCTCAACTTGGTTTCTACATATATATATGTATATATGTATATATATTTATATATACATATATGTATATATGTATATATTTAT
>SDVV010029052.1:0-11872 GCA_016164225.1 Gammarus roeselii
TCAAGAATAGGCTTAATAAACATCTATTGACCGATCAATTCAAACCGTCACTTTGCCTACAAATATAAGATAAATAAATTATACCAGTAACCAGAAAAGGGATTCTGTTCTTGAACATGTCCGAAAATACACCACCATAACACTTAATATTGAGCCGCCATCTGATCGTTCATACTCTGACGATACCCATGTTTTCTATGTTCCTACTGATCACAGTTGTCTCCGCCAATTACCCTTCTTGTTAACTTGTGTTTTGTCTATTTCTATGTTTCGAATGTTTCAATCGTTTTAGTATAACTAAATTTGATTTGATCCTCATTTCTACTAGAGCCTCAACGCGAGTCATAATACACTCCCCGTGGGGCTCGATTATCATGGATTCCAATAGGCTCGCACGCCTCAGTGTGCGAGAAAAAACAACGCTGTTAAAGGTAAAAAAATGTGAAAATTTTAGCAATGTCAGACGCACGCTGTTGCGCACAAGAAATACGCTTAGACCAAACGGAGCTTCGCTTCCAATCATCTAGAATTTCAATAGTAATGTGTACGCACGCTAGTGCGTACAGGTAGCATTGTTAAAACTGGTACCAGGTTTACGGCTATACGACAAAGTCATCTCCGACAGCAACGCAACACGACCTAGAACGCTAGGCGGTCGAGGTCGATTATAGTACACACTTCATGTATTCAGGTAAGACTCAGACAAAACTAATCCTCGGCTTCAATCATTTTGAACTTCAAGAATAACATGTACGCACGCTAGTGTGCACAGGTATCATCGTTGAGACTGGTACTAGGTTTACGGCTACACGGACAAAGCCAGCTCCGACAGCAACGGAACACAATGTTTACAGCTACGCGGCCTAATTTAGTAGAGGTACAATTCATTTTTTTAGGTAAGATAAAGACTCAGACGAAACGAATCCCTGCCTCCATTCACTCAGAATTCCAAAAGTAATATGTATGTGCGCCAGTGCGCTCAGATAATATCGTCGAAATTGGTACAGGTCTATGGCTTCACGTATTAGATCAACTCCAACCTCAACGCGTCACAAGGCTTTATAGCTACGCACTCCAGGTCCACCCCAGAAACTTCAAATGGTCCGTGCATGCGCGAGTGAAGAAAAGACACGTATTCACAAAATCACAAAATTGTGGATCGTGAAGAACAAAGAAAATGCAGGTACTTCATGGGCAGAAAAACTGCTCAGATTGTTGATTTCACACTTATTGTTTAAGGGGATTGGGTGGGGGGGAAGCATAGGTCCCTTGGGTCACAAATAGCCCAAAAGAGCCCGATGAATTCCGGAGGATAACCCAAGTCTTCCGGATCTTCCGAGCTCCACCGGGTCCCCCGAGATTCCTCGTCTCAGCTCATCTCGGTTTGTCTCGAATAATTTCGACAAGTCTCGGCTCATCGCGACCAACTCAATTCGCCTCAACATGTTTCGACTGATCTCGACGCACCTCGACCAGCCTCGACGTGGCTCTTCCGCTCTGCTCTAGTAATCATGTGGACAGTAATAAAAAAAAATTCACTCAAGCAATTTAGGGTGGGAGTGGGGTGGCCGAGGTACCTCGGGTCCCAAAAGAACTCGACGAATCCCGGAGGATAACCCTAGTCCCCCGGGTCCCCCGAGCTCCCCTCGTCTCAAGCTCATCTCGGCTTGTCCCGAATCATTTCGGCCTGTCTCGGCTCGTCGCGACCAACTCGACTCGCCTCAACGTGCTTCGACTGATCTCGACGCACCTTGACCAGACTCGACGCGGCCCTCGCCCTCTGTGCCAGTAATCCGCGGACTATAATAATTAATTGTTCTACTCAAGGATTTCACATTTATAAATTTTTATGTGTATGGGTCCCAGGGTTCAAAGGGGCCTCAGGCGGGTCCTAAAAAAGTTTCTCAAGGGGTCACAAAGGGTCTCAAGAGTGTCCCAAAGGGCCTCGGAAGGGTCCAAGTGGGTCCCCCAAATCCTCCTGGTCTTCCAGGTACCCAGGGTTCCCAAAACCCCTGGGTCCCTCGAGTCCCGCGGGTCCCAAGAGAACCTCCCATTCACGGGTCACCTAGTCTCAACCAGTCTCGATTCGTATCGACTCGTCGCCGCGCCAGTCGACTCGTCTCTCGACGTCTCAATCTGCCTCGACTCGCCTCGTCCCCTCAACGCACAGTGTCATTTAAGACTTTCACTCTCTAAGATCAAAATCAACATTATTTCACCATTTAGCCATCAAAACACTTAGCTGTGCTCGGACATTTATTAGGCGCCCGGGAGAGCGCAAATTCTCCCACCGTGGGTTGGACTAGACTAACTAACACACCGCATATTCCACCTAGGGCCTCTGCGGGCGTCTAACGATACATAATTATATAACTAATCCAAAATTGATCACCATGTAAAAAAGGGCACAGATGAATAATAGAGCCTACAAAATAAGGAATACGAAAATACTAAAATGAAGTGTTAATGATCTATAAAATAAATAATCATCCATCTACCCCAATCTAACTAAAATACGAGCTCAGTCTTTTCGATGAACGATAGGCAGCTTCCAGCTTTGACAGTTGAACTCGATGTGAATATAATTAATCGAATTATTTCTATCAATCACCGGACCATTTTTGATGATACAATCATTGTCACATAAACGTATATTGTGCATTATCTTCTATAGCAGAAGTATATTCATCCCACGTGTGTACTCCAGTATTGAATTATTTTGATTGTCCATTATTTAATCATTTCCTAGCGGACGTGAAGTGTAGATATTCAGTGTTATGTAAATACTTTATTTATAATTTATGTCGTCTATTCACCTCTTCTTTAGTCATACAATTTTTTAGAGCCATCTGTACAATATGTTAGCGCAATATACTAGTTTCTCAACCCCATGTTCTCAGAATTTCCTAACCCCATATATTCGCGATTTCCCCATCTCTATGTATTCGTAATTATCCCAACCCCATTTATTCATGATTGTCCAACTTCATTTCTTATTGATTTCCCAACACCAGGCATTCCTGATTCTTACCTCAAAAAATACGTTATCTGTTGATCATTGATTATATTATTGTAATTTATAATTTGTTGCATAAAATAAGAACCGGCAGCCCTCTAGCGATGAGCTGCGACGAATTCAATTGAACTTTCGTTTACGTTACTTCAAAAAGTGTACAGGATAATGAAGTTGTCTGTGAAAATACAGTTATGATAATAATACAGTGTTTCGATATCAGTTCCTGGTTAATCGCCACCAATTGTTTCATTCCCTCAGCCCCTGTGGACGCGCAAGCAATAGAGTAGTGCATTTCTGCTTGAAAGAAGGTACGGTAGCGCAATTTTGGAAGCCAGTCGGGAGAGTGTTGCAACACTTTGGACCTGAAAATGTGCAAGCTTTGGCCCCAGTATTTGTTCTTCACGACACGGTGTCAATATTATTTTCGTTCCGTGTTGATCATTGTTGGGCCGTTTTTTCGAGTTGACGATAGAACACCGCTTGAACACGATAGCTTGTTCTGAATTTTAAAATTTCGTAGTAAAGTTTCACTAAGCTCCAGTCGTTCATGGATTTTCAGCCAGCCGAGTTCTTTCTGAATGGCCGTCACGTGATCACTTTCTCTGAAGTTGCCATCATGGGCTACTTTTGCGGCGAAGTTTATGCTTCGTTGGATGTCTGAGAGCAATGTATTCTAGCACTTACCCCAAATCGTAGGGTAATAGTTTAAATGTTAAAAAATCGGAGCGTTGATAGAAGAAGTCTTGACTTAAAGTCGAGTTTTTTTGTTCGACTGCGAAACATGAGTGTACCATTCAGTTTGGAGCAAAGCTTCTCAACATGATGTCCGAAGGTCATATTGGGATCAGCCAAACTCACAGACTTTTGACAGTCATCAAGAGGGATTTTCACGCCCATACAATCAACGACAAAATTATCGGGTATTTTCCGTGTATTTGCTTTGGATCGCAGAATAATGCAATAGGTCTTATTTGTATCAAATGTAAGGCCATTTGATGAAAACCAAGCATTGAAGTGAGTCAAAGCAGTTTCTGCATCCTTCTTCAGGATTTTTACTTTGTTTGCCTGTCTGAAAAACATCAATAGGACATCATCGGCATATAATGTGATTATGGCGTTGTCGAGAGGGTGGTCGCAGTTGATGTCATCAATAAACCGAAGGAAAAGAATCGATCCATGTGAAAATCGGAAATGAACCGGTCTTGGAGAAGAGGTAATGTCTAACACGACAGATTGAGTTCATTACCTGAGGAAGCTTTCGAACAAAGATGTTTGGACGTTTAATTGTCCAAACAGCTTTTCCAGAAAGATTTCATGAATTACACTGTCAAATGCTTTTCAGAGGTCCAGCAGCACGAGTAACGATAGACTGTTTTCGTCTGAATGTTTGCAATCGAGTTCGGAGATTTTGAGAAGTGCGTCTTCAGTAGAGATCTTCCGTCTGCATGCATGATCAGGTTTGCCTCCTCCAGGTAGTCAAGGAGTTGGCGCGCAATTTTTTTTTTTTAGATTTTGGAAGTTGTATCGTTCTTTGAAGAGTCGTGTACTTATGTTTAGCTTCGACAAAGATGCATGCTACTGTTCATTCACGGTCCCATTTGATGAGTGACTCGTTGACATGAACTTATTAGGTGAATAAATCCGATATGATTGTCTTATAGCTTATCAATATAGGTAAATTAGATTTAATGCATATATTTATACGTACAGTTTAGGCAAAACAAGAAAAACATACCGTTCATGCATGAATAAAGATTAATTTTTGATTAATTTTACTTGTCTGAGCTTGCTTTCATCCCGACTCACAGAAAGGTGACGGGCCCCACGTGCGTGGCAGGCTGCCACTGCACGGTCACAGTCCTCTTGTCGTCAGGGTCGGTGTGGGTGACGGCGCTCTGCACACGGACACAACACACGAAACAGTTCAGTTGACGAAAAGAGGTGTGCAACAACAAGCGCGGTTGCCAGGAAAATATATATATTGTTGCAACGGTTTTGCCTTTTTTATGCCATTTTAGAAATCTTGTTTAGGTGCTTGGGTACACTCTAAGTAGTATAAAATATTTCACGAAAACAAATTAAAATAAGTTTATAATTACTATGATACAAAAACATCTGATCTGAGTTCAACATTACAGGAGTAGTCAAGGGTGCTTATCACGGAAATTTGTATCTGAACAACATTTGGCACAATACGTTGAATTAAGGATGGAAATGTATATATTCCCATTGCCCTTTTCCTAGACATATTTTTTACAAATTTTGGAAGCACTTTCCTTCCCGAAACTGTATTTATTTTTGACAAATGAATGTACGCACTGCACTTAACCTTAGTTAAGAGTAATACACAATAATGTTTGTTAGAGTACAGCATTTAATCTTAGTTAAAGTACCGCACTTAGTCAGAGTAGTGCACTAAACGTTAGAGTACTGCACTAAACGTTAGAGTACTGCACTAAACGTTAGAGTACTGCACTAAACGTTAGAGTACTGCACTAAACGTTAGAGTACTGCACCAAACGTTAGAGTACTGCACTAAACGTTAGAGTACTGCACTAAAAGTTAGAGTACTGCACTAAACGTTAGAGTACTGCACTAAACGTTTGAGTACTGCACTAAACGTTAGAGTACTGCACTAAACGTTAGAGTACTGCACTAAACGTAAGAGTACTGCACTAAACGTAAGAGTACTGCACTAAACATTAGAGTATTGCACTAAACGTTAGAGTACTGCACTAAACGTTAGAGTACTGCACTGATCTAATGAATTTCAAGGAGCTTCTGATGTGCAGTTTCTATTTCCTGGAGTGGTAACTGTTTGCACACATTCTTCTGTTTTAATGCATACAAAGTGATAAACGTTGCTCTCTTGCCTGCGTAGAATATGGAATTATATATCTTGATGATGCGCGTTGCCCTCACTCACATGCTTATCTTTTATTTGCCATTTTTGAAAGCGCTCACTCCTTCCTGCATCTGGTGACTAGCGACACAACATTGATAAAGATGCAGACAAGGGATGTGTTTCCACGGGTCATCCACACTCGCTCCGCATGTGTTTGTTGACGAGAGATACCCCATTGATAAAAATGTACACAAGGGACGATTTTACCTCGAGTCAGTAACACTTGTTGCCGATCTGTGTTGTGATTTTTTTTCATTTGCGGGTAAAGTAGGCGTTCAACGTATGAGGGGAACGTTGGTTCTCCGACACTTGTCGAACGACAGTTAACGTCGTGTCGAACGACAGTTAACGTCGAGTGGAACGAGAGTTAACGTCCCGTGAAAAAAAAAGTTCATGGGACATGGAAACTCATTTCCACGACTTGAAGGCATAACAACTCGTAGGTGGCCCATGACACGGAAGACGTTCTTCCTCAACGGCCTAGTTCCTGGAATCGGCACTACGTCGATAGCCCATGTCCATTATTGAATCGAAACTCGTCATCGTTGATCATAACAGGAAGAGCGATTAAAAATGGACCGGTGTGTCTAATCAACCCTTAAAGACCCAGTCTCTTACCCAAAAAACTATTGAGATTATGTCAATATAATCGGAGAGTGGCAGTTTGAGGGCGATTGCACAAACGGTTCTCGAGACATCACTTCATGAAGTTGACAGTTAATGACGTTTAATACCGAGTTACTTGAAATTCTCACAAGGAAATCAGTTCATAACGGCACAAACCGTCAACTTCAAGAGGGGATTTCTCGGGTAACATTCTTGTCCAAACGTTCTCAAATTTCACTGTAACTCTATGTAGCTCATGTCTACGTTACATAAAAAAGTTTTTTGGTACATGACACCGAGCTCTATGTGTTTAGGGGATTTGATTTGGACCTCATTTCTACCGGAGCCACAACGCGAGTCATCGCAGGCTCCCCCTGGGGCACGAACATCATAGGCAGGTTCGCACACCTGCCTATGATTGTGGTATATACGCATGCTGGTGCGTATAGGAACGAAGAGTTAAAACGTAACTACATAAACGTGTTATCGTCTCGGTTGCACAGATCTGTGAGATTTAGACAGCTTCGTATAGTCCAGCATGTTTTTTCGAAAGCGATAAGCTTTTTCCAGTAGGTTAGGTCGGTGAATAAGCTTTTTAGGTTACTCGGGGAATTAAACATGACTCGTCGAACTGCTGAGAGGGTATTATAATCCATCAGTAAGTGTTTTACGCTGATTACCACCTGGCGGCAACAGGATCACGGTGGCGCATCCGCTTCTATGACCACATCCATTAGGTGGTTGTGAGTTATCCACGTGTGTCCAGTGCACAATCGGTTGAGGAACACTTGGTCTTTTCTGTCGGAAAACTTTGTTTCCAATTCGTTAACCAGGGGTTTAATTGAAATAACTTTATGTCCACTCTGTTGCCACGTGTCGTTCCATCGGGATGTTTTGAGGGACCTATTGATAGGGCACCAGTCTCGGTAATGTATGGTGATGAATTGTTGCAGGTGGGTACACGACAGATTAGCAAGTAAATCTACGAGTCTCATTTCCTCTTCTTCCAACGTGTCCAGGGAGTTTGAAGGACACAGCGAACGTTTTCTTTGATATTTTCCGTAAAGAGGATAAACTAAAGTAAGCTTTACTATTGATATTATTACTCAATGTGACATTTTAGATGGCTTTGTGACGTTCAAATACATTAAAATACAATTTTGTGTACAAAAACGAATTCAAAACGTAAATAGTTAATCTTTAATGCAGAAACCAGTTAAACCGTTTCAAATACTCGCTTTGAGCGAGAGTATTATTTCGGTATTTGTGTTCAACCTTCGGAAAAAAATTAATTCCGCTTGGATAGTTTTCGTTAAGTTTAATTGATCGATGGAACCGATAATTAAAGATTTTTGATAATCCTAAAGCGGAAATGTATTTCTTTGCTGCTGAACATGAACGCATTTGAAAGCGTATTCAAATGCGAAGTATTTGAATGACCCTGAGCTCAGGAATCAAGTTAGGCTGTGTAATATAAAGATAAATGTTTATATGAAACAGGGCATAACATTCTCGAGTTAACGTTCTTGTTATGAATCAAGTTTGTCATGTGTCTACAGCGAACATGATACATATCCATCACAGAGCATGTCGATATTGACAGGTACGACCCCAAACACACGACATAACGAACTTGTGCGTGTGGGTACAAACACACATCCAGAATTTTGTTTCGAGATTGGCTTGAGTAGCGCACTTGTTTTGTTACGCCTCGTGATAAAAAAAAGTGTTTATTTACATGGAACAGTGGAGTAATATAACATCTTTCCACTTCGTCTTGCAGTTGGGTATTTGTCTCATGATAAACCTGTGAACAACATGTGCGTCAACAAAACAAGTTGGTTTATGCTAGCGGAATGCCAGTATGATCTCATGGTATTGCATGCAGTCTTGTAGGCATTTATTGGGCTTATGATTAACCGAAGTATCACATGTGTTTACAACGTGCCAAGAAAGAAAAAAATGTAGATTTATACATGCGGAACACCAAAGAGATCTCACCTTATTAATAGTTTAGGAGTAAATATTTCGGCTATTGATCAGTCTGAGTGTGAAATTTATTTCCATCACTTGTCACGAGTTGACACGAGTTCGAAGTATAATGCGCGTTAAGCACGAGTTTCTGTACAAACTAGTCAGTAGGGTTCTGTGTCAAACATTGTTAAGGCCTGTGCACACGATGGTCAAAGGCTTGAAGGTCTCGAGTACTTTGAGCGAATGTTTGCAGTTTATGCAAACGAGGAGTACGTGTGCATTAGAACTTCTCGTGAGTCAAGTGTTTTTGTGGAACAGCTGATTGATGTAAGCAAACTACTAGGGTTGTTGTTTCCGTTAAAAGCATATGCAAGCTATTTGCAAAGACGTGTAAAACCATTAAAACATTAAACTAATCAACTATAGTTAAACCATCAACTGATAATAATGCTTGGAACCAATTGTTACTACAACATTATTAGAGCATCATTTCAGATTTGGGGGAATGTTTTTCAATGTTTTAGGCTAACTAAACCAGCCTCAGACGGTCTTCAAAAGGCTCGTAATTCAAAAGTCTCACCAGCCCAATCTTGAAAAACCATGATCGTGTCGATCTGTTGGATGAAGGAAGCCTAGAAATGACCGAGATTCATGAAGCTTTAGCCCGAAGACCCATGGATTTGACTGACATGTGCATTGGCTATTACGGTGTTTACTTACACATTTACCATCTGACCAGCCCTTCTAAGACAAACATTTTTATTGTGCTCACTCAAACGTGTGTAATTTGACTAGCACAACTTCGTCCAATAATTTCTGTTACGGAAATCATTCCCTAGTCTGCCATTTGACTACGTAACCCCTTTTCATCAAACATTGCTGTATCGCCTCCTCTCACGTCTGTCATTTGGCTAGCCCTTATTGCAAGCATTGTTATGGCGCTGCCACCCACGTCCTTGATACGGCGCTTAGTTCCACGTTTTTCATTCGATTTGCAACTGTGGGCAGGGCTACTCACCGACGGCAGGGCTACTCACCGAGGGCAGGGCTACTCACCGACGGCAGGGCTACTCACCGACGGCAGGGCTACTCACCGACGGCAGGGCTACTCACCGACGCATAGTCACAGGGTAAGAACTGGGCATTGTTCGGAAGATCCGAGAACGCCCCTACTGGCATGTCTGACTGGTTGCGAGCCTGAAGCAGGAACCCTTTGAACGCGATGGTCGTGTCGATCACTTGCAAGGAAACTGGAAAAGTGCGATCAATAAGCTGTAAATATCAAAATGTGTCAGAAACTTATAAATTAGATTGAAGCAACCGTAAAAAGCAAGTAAATTATCAATCGGTCAGATCGACAGAATTTTAAAAAGGGGTCAACTGAATTTCTCCATATACTTGTCATGTATTTCAGTTTCTTGGTCAGACCTTTATCATGAGAAACCTACAATATTTTCCTCAGTTCAACTCAAAATATATTCGTCATCTTCAACGCCCTGGCAGTGAAACAGCAATCTGCAACGGACAAGCAGTGGGAATAACAAATAAGAAATAACTTACCTGTCACTGATCTGTTTGCGTTTTGCTGAACGGTGACGGTGTACGGGGCTGCGCCACTTTGCGCAGCAATTGCGCGGTGTTGTGGCACCATCGACTCGCAGGCCGAGAAAGCTGCGCTGTCGCTGAACCCCAGAGAACCAGCTGGCAGCAGCAGGAGCGTCAACAGTGGCAGGGCAGAAGCAGCGGTTATTTGGGCAACGTGCCTCATTTTGTTGTCGATGACCTGCTCAAGTAAGTGATAGCCAGCCTGTGAAGAAGGGTGCCTACATGAATATTAATGTCTTATTAAGAGTATTCTTATCGAAATCAAATCCCCGATACTGAAAGGAACAAAATACGGGTGTACTACCTAATTTATATTTCACACACTTTAGTTCAGTGATTCGATGAGAAGGGGTCGAGGATATACTCGCTCATCGCCGAACCCTATGGTAGGGTATTTGACTGCGCGGTAAGCCATTAGCGTCGGTGGAATCTAAAGGTACTTTTGATCCCATTAATTGTCTATGTGTTGCAAAGAAAGAATGATAAGAGAAATTTAGTAGGGAGGTGAACCAAGTAAGAGCGATGGTGCAGAAAATTTGATGAAGAATAGTGTAGAGCGGGAGAGTCACTTGTTGGTGCAGTGAACAATTTTTGCAGCGATGGGACAAATGGTTTTCGCGGTAGTACCTTCGAAGGTGAATATTTGTAACGTCACACGATTGTTTAGGAAAGTCCAACGGAAATTCAAACATTATGACTTGTGCTCCTGCTTTTGTATTTTTATGATCTTCATTGATTTGAAATAAATACTATTATTATTATTTCAGTTGAAGTTATGATCTCTTTTGGTGTTGAATGAAAGTTAAAAATTATAATTATTGAATATATTATTCCCCAATCGTTTTTTTACTATTTCTGTGTAATAAAACATCAAATGCAGGTCATATGCATGGGTCATTTATTAGAGGGGACTCCATGAGAGGAGATGCCATGCAAAGCACGTGTTGACTTCTGTTAAGTGGCTTTTGCCATTCATTACCTGCTAGCGGATGGAAGACCACAACACAAAAAATCCCAACTATAGTTTTTCAAGTACCTCCAACGCGATTTGGTTGGTGTCAGAGTATATTGATTATTTGATTTAATTTGAGCCCCATTTCCACCGGAGCCTCAACCTGAGTCATAATAGGCTCACCAGTAGGGCTCGTTAATCGATCATGTACTCCAGTGACTGCCCCACACACACATGATACCAGCTTCGAGGGAGCCTCTCTATGGTGGCTGGATCTGCCAGCTCCTTTGCATAAAGACAACCGTCGATGGAGGACACTGCCTACGTTATGTAACTCCAGAGTGTCACGCCCCGTGTAGCAAGGATCTCTGGAGTCGATCGGAGATTTTGTGACAGCGTTTGTGCCAGACTGGGTCGTCTGGCACACAATAAAAACAATGAACGACGCAAGACAGCCAAACTGGGTTGCCTGGCAGTCACCTGGCACACAATAAACACCATAAACGACGCAGGACAGCCAGACTGGGTCGCCTGACACACAATAAACACCATGAACGACGCAAGACAGCCAGACTGGGTCGCCTGGCACACAATTAACACCATGAACGACGCAAGACAGCCAGACTGGGTCGCCTGGCACACAATTAACACCATGAACGACGCAAAACAGCCAGACTGGGTCGCCTGGCACACAATTAACACCATGAACGACGCAAGACAGCCAGACTGGGTCGCCTGGCACACAATGAACACCATGAACGACGCAAGACAGCCAGACTGGGTCGCCTGGCACACAATAAACACCATGAACGAC
>SDVV010029053.1:0-11872 GCA_016164225.1 Gammarus roeselii
GCTTTGTGACCGGGAAAATATGAACATTCATTTAGACGATTAATGCAAGATTATTTACTTTCTATTAACTCGAACGTCTCACATCCGTTTTATTGCTATCCACCATACAACTTCGTTATCATTTTGCTTATCAAATATGGAGAGCGTGCTATGAGTTTTCTGACCTACTCAAGACTAGAAATACTTAAATGATTGAGCCTGGGCTGACTCATTAACTCGATTTATTCTGTTAATTCAGCTTTGAAAAAAACATCAAGGCGGTGTGAACATTCTTTAACAACTCGTTTAAATTCACTTATTCGGAAATCTTGAAGCCAATTAACTATTAGACAGCGACCTATTAGACTGTTCGTTAGGGTCAATTGAATATTTTCCATTGCGAAAAAAAAAAAAAATGATCTGAATTAGACTAAGCTCTGATGACGTCATACCTGAAATAAAATATTCAAATGTTAGTTTGCAAATCAGAACTATAGGAACACTGCTTGTGACGTAGTACCATTTAGTAAAGGTGTATATCATTCGGTTATTTTACCAAATTAAATGCCACTTATATTATATAATACATACAACTTACGTGATGACTTGGAAATTCGTTGAAAATGCGAACCTAAATGCTATAGTTGCAAGAAAACATTACAAAAAAACTAATTAATCCCAGAAACTAACCCTCAAAGATGAGCAGCATTCAGTGTCAAATTATACATTTGAAGTCCATGTAAACCTATTTATGATATTGCATGACTGATCCACTAAAGTTGGGGGCCTTCTCTTAGTGCGTTCTTATTCGAGGTGGATATTATTACACTCCATAAAATATGTTTATGAAATGTTACCTTGAAAAATTATTCATCACATATTTATATGAACTTCGCGAAAAAATCCAAATGGCGTTGCAATAAGGAGCGACTTTTTAGTTACGATTAATCTTGCACCAGCTGATGTATCACACACGTTCTTCTCATTGATTCATGCTCCTACATGGCATTCAGTAACGAAGATAGACAAAATGTAAATAACAGTTGGACAATAAACTCATCAGCTGTTCCAGGACTGAGAGTCGGATTGGGATCAAAAAAGAATGGGGATGCCTGATGTCATCGTAATGTTGTGTGATATCTTGCAGATCATTTAGTTTGAGATAATTCATTCGTTGTCGTAAATGTGTTACTCTTAATTAATCCTAATTAATTACTCTATTAATTAAATAAGATCGGTAAATTGCTGCAGTCTGTTCTGTGTTCATGGCGGTCAATAATCGAAACAATACTTGCACCATCAGTGTAATAAAAAAGTTACTTTGAATGTAACGTTACATACCTACATTATTGACACACGTTCAATGCTACTGCAGAAACACTGGAAATCATTACCTCATAAATAATTGTTCTGACAATGGCGGTTCCTATATTCTTATACGACAGAGTGGTGTATATCTGGTCACTGTAATTGGCCACGACGTTCTTGCAGGAGGAGAGCAGATATTTCAAGCTTCCTTTTGAACGACTCTTATGCTTCCCTGAAAAGCTAACATCATAAATATCCAAAGACGAGGGTTAGAGGAAGCCTCTAGCTGGGGAGGTTCTGCATGTCAAGTTTCGCCTTTTCGGCAATATTTACCCGAGTTATTACAACTACAAAAGAACCACACAAGAACATTCCTATTTGAAGAAGGATTTAGGGAACAGCAACCGCGAACTGAACCGACGTAAACGCACAAGCATATTAACCTTCACATCACGAATATAAGGGAAGGGCGCCATAAGTGGAAATGGTCTAGATCCGGTATACTTTCCATCTAGTCTTGACCACACAAAACTGGAACAATGTAATTGAACTTTTATTTACCTTCTTTGATATGTCAAGCTGTGGTTGCACGCTCCTTTTAAAGTGCAGGAGCCCTACTAAAGGGTGTTACTTTGCAGGTACACTATCATAGTTAAGGTAATCGGATTTTTACCTCATTAAGGGAATTAAATGTAATCCCCTGTCTTAATGACCTTTGACTTTTTAGGTCTATCACAGCGCGTTTCATACACGTATTTATTTTATTCCATTGCAAGTAGTCGTATTGCCTTGTGTAGCCCTAACAAACAATCACGACGCTAACAGCGCCTCACTGACGCCATCCAACGGGAGTTTACTGCAGACATTACTTTATGGAGTCATGGAGTGTTGACAAGCAATGCCAGGGACTAATTGATGGTAATATCATTGATGTGTTTACAGTTATAGCAGTTAAGTATTAAAACGATATGATGTAAAACAGAATGTCATAGGGACAATTGTTCCAAAAACGAATGACCCATTAATGGGGAATAGGACGCTGCCTCAAACAGTTTTCAGTGTTGTGATTTTTTTTAGGATAAACAATAAATGTTGAATAAAAATTAGCAGTAACTTACCATTCAATACGCCAATTTCACTAATCATCTTCTACCTGTCGAACCTTGCAATATTTAATCATCATCAGAATTTTTTGTTTCAAACAATGACCGGTGTTTCCACTTGTAATTAATATTTTCTGACTAAGTAAGTTGAATAATATCCGCGGTGAACGTAAAAGTTGGCTCTTAGGATCCTAAATGCGGTTGATAGTCAGTATGTAATGAATTAAAACTTCTCCCCAACGACTATTTTCTCCAGGACCTACGGCTTCGCCGCTAGTCATTGTCGGGACACTGACAGGAGCATTTAATGACCTGTTTAGGGGTCCATTTGTGTCCCTAGCAGGAGGAGAGCTAGCTTAGTACTTCCAGCAAAGCTTATCGCCTCCAGGAGTCAATTGAAACGTCTAATGATCCTTTCTGGGAGACCATTTGACGTAGTGAAAGATTTGAGTCATTATCTATATAAGAGAGGTGGCCCAGAATACTGCTAGGGTACGTCCAGGAATATGTTAGCCAACAAGTGACTTCATATTTTATCTCTCCGAAATTATATATTATGTACTCATGTGGGAATGATGCATTATGTACGTTTACTCATTTGGGAATAATGTATTATGTTCATTTACTCATGTGGGAATGATGTATTATGTACATTTACTCATGATGGAATGATGTATTATGTTCATTTACTCATGTGGAATGATGTATTATGTATATTTACTCATGTGGGAATGATGTATTATGTACATTACTCATGTGGGAATGATGTTTTATGTTCATTTACTCATGTGTGAATGATATATTTTGTTAATTTACTCATGTGTGAATGATGTATTGTGTACATTTACTCATGTGGGAATGATGTATTATGTACATTTACTCATGTGGGAATGATGTATTATGTACATTTACTCATGTATGAATGCATAATATACAAGTCGATGTCATGTTATAAATTCCTACTTCGTTCCTCGCATCTTTTGGGGACGTTATGTGAATGTATTGGCCGTTTTTTTTCGCGTATTTCAGTGTAAATAATGAAGTACATACAACTCCATACAGCCTTTCGAATTTAGTTTCGACTTCCCTGCATTGAGTTGTACATATTTGAATATGTATAAGCAAACGGTTGTTTTCTCCAGACGTATGGCTGTTTGTATACATACGACCACACTGCAACCCTAAATACGCACAGCCACATTAGAAGGAGATTGGAATCACCACTTCAAAAATATGTATTTCCGATGACCAATGCTTGTGTGCTTAGTTCAATGAGGACTTCAATGAGTACTTGTCTGCTTGGTTCAATGAGGACTCGTGGTATGTGTTTAGGTTATTTGAAAGCACGGTTTATAACTTTTTCATTAAAAAACAGAAAATAAATCCCTTGCATGATAGATATTTGGCAAGCTCGGAAGTAGCTTTACGAATTAAATGTCCATGAAATATTCCGAATTTTTGTACTATGATATATATATACATAAAATTTAATTGTTTAAATATGCAGAAAAACACAGACATTTACATATTATATCCACATATCGTTGGAGAATGGAATGCATACATACAAAAATTGATATGAACATACAATCACATTGAAAGTTGGTCGGAATCAAATGGTACCGTCGGCTCCCTAATAACCCAAATTTCTCCTTTAACTTTAGATTTTTACACAATTGTAACGGGATTGTGTGTGTTTGAGTGCAAATAAATGAATAAATATTTGCAATCTCATTTAAAAGATGTTGAGATATATACAATGGTCATTCGTAACCCATCATGCTTAGATGTGAACAAGACCCAATCAAACGTTATTCCCTCATCTTGCAACATCTATTTGAAAGTGATATCATATAACATTAGAAAACCTTGAATTGGTAGAATTAATTAAAAAAGAGTAGTCCTCCCATGTCTTAATGAAGCGAATGACAAAAGCAAATTTCCGTTTGGAAATGGGACCAATTTTGCTAATCTGAATCCTTCGGATGAGGCTGCAATTGCATTTTCAGCTTTTTCCTTGTCTGTTTCTGTCGCGACTTTGCTTAACAGTTTTTGTATGTAATCAATAGTCGTTGAGTGGCAACCGTTGACAATGGATTTCATCCCTCCCCAAAAAATGTATTCGATAGAAGGCTGGAGTCAGGGCTGTGAACGGGTCAAGGCAGGTTGGTTCGGCGTCTGTTTACTCGCTCCCGAAAATCCATCCGTTGTTATGCTACTCAGGAGCACCATCATGTTGATAGTAGAATTCTTCCGATGTAATAGCTGGCTACATTTTTCAAGCAATAATATTGAGGTTCTTCTAGGAAGTATTCTATCAACATGATGGGCCTCCTGCTCACTACACCGAGTGTCTTACATTTCTATAGGACAAAATGTCTTGAGCGAGTAATGAGTCGCCAAACGAACTAGCCTTGTCCAGCTCATAGCCCTGACCTCAGTATGATCGACTATTGGTGTTGTGCAGAGGTGGAATTCTCTGTTAACGAACGCAAGCCAGCGACAGTTCAGTATCTGAACAAACTTTTCAGCAAAGTAGCGACAAAAATTTGCAACAAAAAAAAATCAACGCGCAGTTGCAAGCTCCACCCGAAGTGTTCAGATCTGCGCCTATTTAAGATGTACAATTTCGAAATTGAAATTCCATTGATTCGAAGATCATAATGTCGTACGATGTCGAATGTATGGTGTTTATAGAGTTGAAAACATTATATAAATTCGAACAGGAAATTTGATCACAATGATCACGTCCTCTCCTACCTCCTATACACATATATTCATACGTACTAATCAACAAATAGAATACTTGAACAGATTTCTTGATTATTTAAAAATCATTTCACAATTGAATTCATCTTTCTTGAATAACGTACCACAAATACTTACTTGTGTTGTTCATAATATAATAGTGTTACCTTCCTTCCAGCAGTGCTTCGTAGCATTACCTCCATAACCAACCACTACCTCCCTCTCTCCAGAAGATAAAAAACTTACCGATGAATTTGCTTGCTCTCCTCCGGCTCAGTTATAAATAAGGTAACCTGATTTTGCCCTAAGAAATCTCTGGTCTTCATGGAATGGCTATTTTTTTGTTTGCGCCTAATTATTTTTGAAGGATAATTAGACGCAAACATTATTCATTACAAAATATTCATTCGTCCTGAGTAATCAGAATCCAGGAATTGTTTTAGTGCATTTTACAAAATGAATCATCGAAATGTGGGAAACAATTGCCTAAAAGGGTGGGGCTATCTATTGTATAGAATCTGAAATATTACGAATCATATACAATACACATTCATATCATTTACTGAGTGTAGAACTGGCTGAATGGATCTGACTGTTGGGAACAGAGTGCAGAGAACTATTCGGGTCTTTGCACGACACTGAATGCTGATATGTCCGTTGCATAAAACGATAATCCGTCCTCACATATCTCTGGATTATTTGATAGACTTGTATATAATATCGCTAGTGGTATGGTAAAATAATTTGTTGAAACTTGTGTCTTGTTGCGTTACATTCAAGTAATATTCAAACGAAAGGTTTAGCAGCATTCACAATTTGTATGTCATCTTCCAAAGGCCTATTTTGTATAAAACTTGCTTTGAATGCCAACCCCTTTTGAATTATTTGGTTTTGCCATAGGTGTCATTGTGGAGATCTGTGCTAATATAAGAACGTACGAATTTTAGAGACGAAATGAAAGAAGCTTGATTTATGCTCTCGCTGGTTCATTCTGTGAAGGCGAAATGATTTGATAAATTTTGACTCTAGAATGTATGAGCATTCTGCCGTTCCGTATTATATGTCTGTTCGTAAATAAACACATATACGTACCCCCCTGCTGTGGGGACGCAGTAAATAAGTACTTGAAAAGGGGCATATGGATAACATTTGTGGTAAATATAATTTCAAACTCACAGTACAAGACTTACTGAGTGGTTTATTTCTGGTCTGGATTATGACAACCATGCAATAAGAGTCAGGAAGCAGCGCACTAAAGCAGATCAAATAACTCGGATTGAACCGTTGTAAGGTATCTGCTTATTGGTCCTCTCTCGAGCACGCACAGAGCAGAAAACAGTAACGCCAGTTGGACAGCAGTAAGGCGTGGGCTCATTGATCCGCCGTTTAGCATGCACAGAGCAGTGGAGTTGGAATGTAGTAAGACGTGGACTGATTGGGCCTCTCCTTAGCAGGTACAGGGAATCGAACAGTCACATTATATTGCTTGGAAGTGGGATAAACCATGACCTCTTGAGGTCAACGGAGCGTTTATCGGGCTCAGTATTCATTGAGGTATCGGTTTTATGAACACACATTATTATTGATCCCGTCTGCTAACACGAAATACAAGACGCTGTGCGCCACCTTTGTTGCGTTCGTAACGCGAATGAGCCAGGGCTTGGTTGGGGAATTCAAAGTAGAATCTGATGATGGAGTTTTACATGCACCTTGAGTCTTATGATCGATGAGTCATGCGTCCTCGAAATTTCAGCAAATGAACACGCCCCGTACTCTCCTGCGTATTCATTAGCTGAAATTCCGAGGACGCATGAAAGCCTCGAGTCATGCGTTCTCGGAATTTCAGCCAATGAACACGCAGGAGAGAGCGAGGCGTGTTCATCTCATGAAATCTCGAGGACGCATGACTCATCGATTAAAAGACTCAAGGTCTTCGGGCATATGACCATCGACTGCGAAGGTTTTTAAATTGTCTGGCGTTGAAAGGAACGAGAATTTATAAATGATTATATTGTATGGAAAGGCAGAAGAAAATCTCGTTGTTTTCGACCATATGAATAAAAACATACACCCATTAGTGATTCATTAGAAAATGAAAATTGGAAAAAAATGACTACTACTTTTACTGATAGTGTATTTAGGCGTTTAGTTGTCGTTATTACCCGCTTCTGCGGAACTATTTATCTTCCTAAATGTCTTAACAAATTGTATTAGACTAGTACTAACAATAATGCCCTATCCGACAAAATAAATAATAAATCAATCCAATTTAACCCATTTATTATCCGGCTATGATTTAAAATTATCAGGCCTTCAAGTACCTTAACATACCTTACAACATCTATTGATTGGTAACTGCAAGTTACTCATCCTCATTTAATCCCTTCATAGAATAAAAACATAAAACTTAAATCTTTTTCTGTACTGCCGGTCCCCGAGAAAGAAACCGAAGGAAGCGGACTGTACCATAATGTAAACAAAGGACTGATAACAATCGGAAGCTGTTCGTGACGTCGAATGAGGAGAAGTGTTTCAGAATCGATATCTTTAATGAGAAGGGAGAAGAAGCGTTGATGTGAAGGAAGGTTGCAGCAGAGACAATAAGTACCCTAAGATGCAAGGGCGTTTGCAAAATTCATTATTTCAGTTGGTTCGTCAGTTTTGTTCCGTTCACTAGATGACAACACCGGTAACTGTTTAAATTTATGAATATTTTAACCTAAACACCATAATTCGTGATACCTAATTTTTTTGCAATTGGCGGTCATTTTGAAACATAATACGGAAAATTAAATTCAAATAGAGATACATTAAGTAGCCAGCAACTGTGGGTCCATCACCCAGAGGGAGCTTCAAATCGGACGAATCCAAATCCTCGTGAATTCGCATCTTGCTGCAGGTTATTGTCTGTGGTTGCAGGTTCGAGATTTATATGGGAAGAATCGTTGCAGGTTCGTTTTGTCTATGAGCGTTGCACTTTCGTCACGTAGGTCGTCACGTATAATGAGAAGGAGCATTGCAGGTCGTCACGTATAATGAGAAGGAGCGTTGCAGGTCGTCACGTATAGTGAGAAGTAGCGTTGCATGTTCGTCACATACAATGAGAAGGAGCGTTGCAGGTCGTCACGTATAGTAAAAAGTAGCGTTGCAGGTCCATGCCGACTCATTGAACGAAAACCGGAGCATCAATACTAATTAATTGACCAGTTAACACAGTGATGTGCTACATTGTAAAAATTATTGTAAGTTGAAGAAAATATTTTATTTGGTATTCGTCTCTAAGTAATGGGTTAGATCCAGCTACATATGACTTTTTTCATTGCAATATTTGTAAGTTAATTGTTCTTGATTATTAAATCTTGGCACTGTTTTGCATAGGAAAGTCACTTAGGTCGGGAGGGCAACAGTATGACAAAGCCTTGAACCTTTGATCCCAATGGCAACAGTAGACCAAAGCCTGAGCCTCTTTGATCCCATGACAACAATCAGACAAAGCCTTAGCCGCACCTGTACCTATGGCAAAATTGGGACGAACCCTAAACCCTTTTCCTCTCACCTGCAACCGAATGTTGCCCTATTCTTTATATGGCAACATTCGGGTAAAGCCTGAGTTTCACTGCTCCTTTGGCATTAGTCACCCAAAGCCTATACCCCTTTGTTCCCATGTCGAAGTCGGACCAAGCCTAGGCCCCTTTTCTCCTGACAGCAACTGTCGGACAAAGTCTAAGACACATTGATCCTTAGGGAACTTGGTAACAGTCGGTTATGGCATTGTCCATTTTGTTGAAGTCGGCAACTGTCTAACAAAGCCCAGCCTATTGCCGTCTTGTGGGACACAGTCTGGAGCTCGTTGGGTCAACATCTAATTGTGTGGGCTCCTGTATCTTGTCTAAGCTATGCCTGACCTGGCAAACGGTGTTGGACCCGAGGCAGAGGGGGAACCCGAGAGCAGTGGCTCAGAGGCCGAAGGAGGTGATAAGGACGGCTTGCCTGGTAGTAGTGGTGGAGAAACAAGTAACACCAAGTCCAGCAAAATTTGAAAGCTCTGCGAGTAAATTTGCTCCGATCACTCTCAAGGATGAGAGAAGTGCTGAAGTGGTGGCGAGCACTGCACTGTGGTGGTGAGCACTGTACTGTGGTTTGTCGCAAGTAGAGTTACTCAAGATCGGAAAATACCCATAAAAAAAAACTAATCGACGTCTGCAAAGCAGGTGAGCTGACAACAGCGTTGAAGAAGCTGCAAGAAATTGCGAAAGAGACACTGGTTGTCTGCAAACTGGATGTTGTCGCCACAACCGATGGCAACCCAAGGACAGCCAATACCATAATGGACAAAATTTATGAGGTGATGCAAACCTCCAACCTCGCTAAACTGCCGACTTTTCTACCAGGATCCGATGTGAGTAGATTGATCCCAGAAGGCGATGCGAAGAAATTAAACAGCAAGATGGAGTCCAACAGCCACACAATTGAAAAACGCATGGACAAACTTGAGGGACTACTTGAAAAGGCAGTACGCAAGATAAGAGAAGAAAATGAGGCTGATAAGAGGAACATGCTGAAACATCAGCAAAAGGCATTGCATGAAGAAGTCTCGCCTATGAGAGAAGATTTAACAGCCGTCAAGAAATCCATTAATCGACTTGAAGCAGTAGCGTCCATTGCCTACAGGAGCGCAATTATACCAAAGCCACTCAGAACAAGAAACTCTGTTGTGCTCAATCTGCCACTCCACCACCTCCCACTCAACCTTCCACCCCACCACCTCCCACTGAACCTGCCATCCCACCACCTCCCACACAACCTGCCTCCCCACCATCTCGCACTCAACCTGTCACCCCAACACCTCCCATATTTGAGCCTTATATCACCCAACCCACAAAGCCAACACAGCCTCTTGCCACTGGAATTCACGCCACCCAGCCTCTAAAGCCATCAACTCGACGATTCGATTCGGCTTTTTGGCTGCTTGTGGTAGATACGGAGCTGCACAAGAGAACCGACCCAACCAAGGAGCCTCACTCAACAAAGGTAGCTTATAAGCAGGACACGGAGGTCAAAACGCCTGTTCCACGCAAACAAGACTTAACCGGGGTGTCTGGTGTTAATTGCATCGGCAACGGAAATGACTTGGAAGGCGGGAAATTTGAGAAAGTTGACCGTAAAAGAAAACGAACGAAACACCTCGTTGGAACAGGTCGAACGACATCAGAAGGCATCTTTCCCTTACAACGAAGCAGCATATATGTGTCCATCTATGAGGAGATCCCTCGTGAACAGATTGTGAGTGAGATAAAGTGACTAACCGGAGATAGCAGCTACACAGTAGAGAAGCTCAATCGTCTCGGCAAGTTTAGTGCCTTCAGAGTCAGTGCAAGCTACCTGGAAGTTAAGCGCCTCAAATCACCGGATATGTGGCCTGCAGGCGCTCGCGTCCGGAAGTTCTACGAGAGCAAGAAAAGCTTGGAGCCCTCCAAATGAAATCAGGAAAACGATTATCTTCAAACCAAATGCAAACTTCTCTAGGAGATCTCCGTCTGGTCATCTTTAACTGTAATGGGTTTAACAGTGCAGAGAGCGTTGTGAAACAGCTGTGTACAAATAGTGATATAATGGCGTTGCAGGAGACATGGCTGTTCAAGCACGAGCTCCCGATTAGTCTATGAAGAGATGGCAACGTCCATTCCTTCTCCATATCTATAATCAATTCAGAGGAGGAGATACTTAGAAGACGCCCGTTTGGTGGACTAACCTTCATGTGGTCTGATAGAGGGAGTCTATTTATAAAAATTGAGCAGTACAGTGATGATAGGATACCTGGGTTATCTCTGAGTTTATAGGGTATGTCTATTCTATTTATAAATGTGTATTTGCCTTATGCAGCTCAACGTATTGGGGAATCAGTGACTGTGTATAATGGGAAGTTAGAGGCAATCCTACGCGGATCATGACATGATCATGTATGTGTTATGGGAGATTTTAATTGCCACCCAGGCAGCCGCACATTTAATGAGTGGCAGATTCTTCTGGCAGATAATGAACTAGATTGATAGACGTATCACTGTTACCCCGGGATACACACACTTATGTTAATCAGAACGGGATAACAGTAAAATGTTTAGATCACTTAGCCCATACCCCCGCAATAGCCAACAATATTACTAGAATGTTTGTGGGAAACTACACGCCTCTGTCTGATCACTTGCCGCTCCATGCAGAGCTCTCATTACATACACTCCCTGTAATAGTTAACGGGGATACAGCCACACAGTCCATCAACTGGCAATTCAATGATAGAGCTAAGACCAATTTATTCTGTTCAGTACTTATCAATCAGCTTGGGAGCTTGAAACCAGAGGTGTTACGGATTCATGCAGCAGCTGACAGAGACATTTTAGACGAGCTCTACGAGTGTATATGTGGTGCGGCTCAGATAGCTGGCAGAGCAGCATATGGAGAGCGAACGCCAAGTGGAAGGCACAGGACAAAAGGGTGGAACAGGCATGTGACTGACTTACACGAGGCAAGCAAAGCAGCCTACCTCCGATAACGTGTTGCTGGCCAACCCCGAGCAGGCTTATTGTACAATGAAATGAATAGATCGAGTAATGCCTGCAAATACGCACTGCGCTACTATTCAAAACACGAGGATGATTTACGTGCAGCTAGTCTGTCAGAAGAAATGGTCACTGGGCGGTTGATTGATATTTGGAAAGAAATGAAAAATCGAAAGA
>SDVV010029054.1:0-11872 GCA_016164225.1 Gammarus roeselii
TCGTTAATTATTTGCCTTAGACATGGATTATATCCTAGGTCTTGTGGATTGCAGACCTTACAAGGCAGACCTGTATGAAAAAAGTTGTTATTGGATTTATTCAATATATGATATAATAGACGAAAACGGTAGGAGCAACGCATCCACCACAACGAAAAGTCTTATTCTAACAGTGAAACCATACATAAATCTTGCTAACGCTTTAACACTCGTAACACTCACAGACGTATGGGGTAAGCTTACATAAACGTTTTGAACGATACCTATTCAAATCTATAATAAATTCCTAGACCTAACTGATGCTATGCCTCTAGAAGAACAAAAAAAATCCAAGCCCACTGTGTCATAACAATTAACTCTACAATGCTTTACTAGGTCAGTTCACAGCAATTTACCACTACTATATAACAAAATTTAGAGGCAACACCAAGTCACGTACAATACTTCAGACGTACCTCGCATATGTTTAACCCATCGTCTCAGAACAAAATCGAGCAAAGTCGCATCCTGGACATAGCCAAGAATCTAGACACAGGTACAGTGGTCAAGGATGAGGTTGACATGAGTCTCATAGAGTGTGTGGCCATGAAAAGCTAGGCTTCTGTTCACTGATGACTTGAGTAAATCACTACAACGAATAGCAGCTTGTCGCGTAACCTCACTAACAAACCCATGGAACTTAAGATCGACATCGACAAGGCCATAGATAATTCACGTTGAACGTGAATGAACTCCAAAATGACAACAAAAGAGGTTAAACCACCTCTTCACTAGGACCCCCCGATCCAGTAAATCGTTTTCTAAACGTTACACTATACACTTGCGTGGGTTCAATTACGAAAATTCCACATAGATGCAGTACGGACTTACTCCTCATAAACATACATTCCTATGATTATCGTGGAAACAATTAACCTACATCAACAAGAATAACTATAAAATAGGTAAATAAGATTCTCTACTCTGTTTTAATTCACGTAAAAAGTGCAATACATTATGGTATCCATCCTAGTTATTCGGTCTATTTACACAAACAGGCATAGACAAAACGAGGTTTTGCCAAGGGGACTCTCTAACTCCTCCTAAATATTGAAGAATGGTCCTACAATAAACATACAATAGCCAAACAGCAAGATCAAGTTTGTAACAAATCGACTGTTCTATATCTATAATAACCACGTCAAATATTGTATCAGGATGTAGCAGAAGATATATAAAACACTAAAAATAAACAACGCGTAACTAATTAGACCAAAAATAATGTTCTATATTGTAGATACAAACGTGATATATTCCGATATTGTAAAAATAACCAACAGATTGCATTGATGATGGAAATTCAACATAGAACGTACAAAAACCCAAAGACAAATACCTAAACTCTCGAGTTATAACAAAGCAAGAAGATTAATTCTCTACCATACCCAAAACACACATTACAAACGTGATGAACGGGAATGAACTAGCATGTAACCAAACAAACAAGTAATGTGAATAAGATACCAAGACATGAGGGCAACATAACTGAAACCTGTAGCAAATGGCGTGTAATTCTTCAACACGAACACGCTACGGTACATACAAAATCTGATAAAATTAGCCTCAACTCACTCCAAAACAGGGTTCAATTAACATCTCTTTAACTAAAGTAGCTACGGCTATAACGTCACAGAATGTTATTTGTACATATGAAATACCAAAATGATGCAACAACCTACCAATTATACCTGAAATAGTGAGGAAGAGGCCAACCTAAAATGTCCTAAAAATGCCTAAAACGGTTTGAGATAACTATTCAAATTCCAAAAACCCGACAAATTCAACAGAAATCAATCGATCATTACTAAATATCCATAACATAATATTTTAACTGACAGTAAATCCATATCGTTCAGGTATTTTTGCTATTGGAACACCGCGTCGATGGAACACTGATATAAATGTTTCAAAACTGGATAATGCAATATGAGGTAGATCGATTCTCGACCGTAGCTGCTGCATCAACCCACAATACATACCTCAACTCGCCAATAATCAGACTAATAAACTATACCATTCCTATAGATATTATATACATATGAAATAAATAGATGAGAAACGCAAAACCTTGCCTGCAATCCTACCTTCAGGCTGGTACAAACAGGGTCGTTCGCAGACTAAGGCTGCAAATTGAGTTATAAGACAATCCTAACAACAGTATATATAGTGATAAATGAACAAAACAGACCAAAAATATCTCAACCCCAACCGCTCTGAATCCAACAATCAAGCATATAATGAGTCAATTATACTCATGGGTGATTCTTTTCTAGGAATGTTTCAATCATCCTGTAAATATCGTATATATTTTCTTTCATCGGTTAGCTCACAAAGAAATACGAATGAAGGGGTTACTGCAGGAGAAAGTAAAGCTTAGCGCAAGGGTACCGATTAATACAATCGAATGAAAATAACAATAAACTAATTGAATCTATGCTACGTGTAAATTGATCAACAGCGAGTAACGTAGAAAATGATATCATAGGTGAAGAATCCATCATGAAGGTGTCCGGAAAGTGGGGCTTTTTAAAATAATATACTACATATGAGTTATTATCAATAAAATTCTTATAAATGTATGTTTGTCAATACCCCCCCCCCCTCCCAAAAAAAACATTCGGAGGACACAGCATTGGAAATGCATAAATGCAATATGACATGCAAAGAAGTTGCAACACCCCCCAAGCATTGGAATGGTAATACCCCTATCAAATATGTAACCCGTTAACATGTATAAGCTTTCCGTCTGTCCGCTCCTTTCGTGCCGCCCCGGCCCCACGCCACCCGCCGTACGCCCGCTTGAGTCAAGGTTGCATGCATCGCGTACTACCTCCCGCCCCGCCCAAAAGTGACTCTAGAATGCCGTTTTCGCAGTGCTTTACTCTACTATCCTACCACACCCAGATGATAAATCCTACTCCTTTCTCCCACGTGATCTGGTTCATGACTAAGATCATTTTTTGAACATATAAACCATACCAGAAATATATGACATTTAACACTGAGTTAATGCGAATAATGTTATTTATACTATGATACTTGTTCAAATCTATAACTAATTCCGAGACCTAACTTACGCTATGCCTCTAGCAGGACAAAACCAAGCCCTCTGTGTCATAACAACGAACTTTATAATGCTTTACTGCGTCACTTCTCAGCAATCTACCACTGATATATAAGATATTTAGAGGTAACACCCGGTCAAGATACAATACCTCGCTTGTGCCATGCATCTGTTTTGTCCATCATCTCTGAACAACGTCGAGCAAAGTCACATCCTAGGCATAACCAAAATCTTACACAGGTATAGTGGTCATGAATGGGTTGCCATGAGTCTCAAAGAGTGTGTGGATTTAAAAATCTGGGGTTCTGTTCACTGATGACTACGACGATGAGCAGCTCTTCGGATAAACTCTCTAACAATCCCATGGAACTTAATATCGACTTCCACAAGAACTTACAAATTCACGTTGAACACTGATGAACTCAAATGACCACCAAAGAGTGAAACCACTTCTACACCATGACCCATCCACCAAGTAAATCATCTTCTTAAACGTTACACTATACACATGCTAGGGTTCAATGACGAAATTCCTCAAAGATGTAGTATGGACTTACACCTCTTAAACATACATTCCTATGAGTATCGTAGAAAAATCATGCAACAAGAGCAACAACAGCTATAAAAATAGCCAAATAAGATTCTCTTCTCTGCTCTAATTCACATCAAAAATGTAATGCATTATGGTATCCATTACAGTAAATAGGTCTATTTACACAAATAGGTAAAAACACAACGGGCTTTTACCTCGAAGAATCTCTAACTCCTAAATACTGAAGAATGGTCCTACAATAAACATACAATACCCTAACAGCAGGACCGAGTTTATGACAAATCGAATATTCTACATCTTTAATATCCACGTCAAACGTTGCCAGGATGTAAGAAGATATATAAACACTAAAAATATACAACTTGTAACTAAATAATGCCTGAAATAATGTTCTACATTGCAAATACAAACGTAATATACCTATAATTGTATAAAAACCCAATACCTTGCAATACCTTGAAGATGGAAACTTTACAGAGAAAATGCAAAACTGAAAGACCCATGGCGTATGTACTAGCTAGAGTGAATGACGAAAAAATACGTCAACTTGAACATGTTATAACCTGTAAATGTACATAGTATGTAAATATTCCTATGAAACCATGTAATACAACTTAAACATGTTTGATTGCCCCCAGAATAACGCATTTGAAACGTACTGCAACCGACCCTAAAATATTTTGAAAATATTTAAATGTTCCTGTGCATTCCCATGTATCTCTGTCATAAAATGTATAACTAAATCTTTTCCCATTCTTCACACACTCATGGATTGAAACACGCGTAAATCGCCCATCTCCAGGGTCTCATCAACACCGAAATATTTCTCTGATCCATTTGAGGTGCACAGGGTAGTCAATAATCTTGTTCACCATGAGCAGCTAATGGAATGATTCAGTCACTTAGTTTATTTTAAAACATTTTCTTAAACATCAGAAAAAAACGATAGAAGGAGTCCAGACTAAACAGTTCAACGTGGAAAAAGAGGATGGAGTTAACCAAATAATATCGAATTTCTTGCTATAAAATACCACGTACAAACTATGGTCCTCACTTATAAAGAGAAAGATGTCAAAATCTACTTATTATAACGATCGAGCACGAATACCATACATAATATAAGGTTCGAGTACTAAATAACATTGAAAAACAACCGACCTACGGAACATAATAAAACGATATAAAACTAATCTATTAAAATGAGTCCTAGACCGCCAACCCTGTTAATATGAATTATACCGTCACTGTTTCATTGTCCTCAGACAATCCGATGGAAAATTCGTGAACGAATCTGTGCCTCACTCAATGAGTCTTAACATTGCGTCCTGATGAATCTCTGAAAATATAAACATTCAATGGGTTTTAATAAAAAATAGAGATATTAGCTCGATAGGGCCACGCACATACTACGGGACTCACTAATATAGAGAATGATGTCAAACCTAGGTATGATAACGAATAAGCAACGATATCCTACGGTAACAACATCGAATACCCTAAATAAATCAGGGTTGAGCAGTAAAAGTTTTTATTCAAATGAGTTCTCCATAACAAAATGTGCGAGCAATAAAAAACCATTGAAATAACAGGCAGCCTGTGAAACTTTATTATACGATATAAAAGTAACCTATTCAAAATAGACCTACACCAACAAACATCTTGATATGTACCGTCATTTCTTGCGAACAAACCAATAAAATAAAAGCATACCTACCGTCTACGTTACGTATTAACAACCCGTCAAAACTCGTAACGAGAGGAGTACATCTAGAGATAAGATCCACTAAATGACACTGATATATTTTACCCTGTCTTGGGCACTCTCCTCCCGGTTGCTCTCTCTGTACCTACAATAATTAACTTGACCACAAGGGTATTCGCCTTATTTTTCATGTATAATGCCCGAATTACACGACGAGTTAGTCGGTTACACTAAGAAATAACATACTTCCTAACTATAACATTGTCCGAATGAAAAAGAATTTGCGTTTTTGGCACCCCAAAAAGGAGACGTTTTGGCGTCCCTATGCGCCTGACTCCCCTCCCCCACCACTAATTTAGCCCTATCTTATTCCTTCACATCCGCTTTTCAGCCCTATATACTCTACTCACAACCTCATTAGAAAATTCAAGTTTTCCAGCCGCTTAAAACGTATTGTTATTAATCTTATGTAAGTCATTGTGGTGTAAATTTACGAGGGTTGTTATGAGGAAACTGAGAGTAGCATACAATGACATATTCAGGAGACAGACTGCTGTGCCAAAAAGAACTCCTGTTAGCCTTGCATTGGTAAAATATGATGTTCATTGCCTGAAAGTACAAGCAAAAAAAGTACATACAGCCTCCAGGAACGAATTTTAAACACGAACAATCCCTTTCTGGAGGCAGTATATAACAGTATGAGATACGAACTATCCACACTAGAGGAGAGATGGGACAGGATACTGCTTGTGCAAGAAGATCCCCATATTCATATGAATGATGTTTGATTGTTAACAGCACATTCAAGTTGCGGGTGATCATATGCGTGCGGATGTAAGGTTGTTGAAAGATAGGTGCATGGATTTATACCTGCTCAATGATAGTTGGATTTATTGTTGTTTGTCTACATACTCATGTGTGAATTGGACCTAAAAGGTATTCTAGGCACGCATCTCAAACTTATCTTATAAATTGTTATCAAATATTTTACACATGATCTGTATTCACTTTCGGTGCGTAATTTGAATGTATTGGTAGGAATGAAGTTTTTAATCAGCTCATCCCGCTGGTCTCCTCCAGGAGCTGCCATCATTTGCAATACTAGTTGAGCATCAATCCATAACTACAGTGTCGCTTGTCTGCCATCATTTGCAATATTAGTTGAGCATCAACCCATAACTACAGTGTCGCTTGTCTGCCATCATTTGCAATACTAGTTGAGCATCAATCCATAACTACAGTGTCGCTTGTCTGCCATCATTTGCAATACTAGTTGAGCATCAATCCATAACTACAGTGTCGCTTGTCTGCCATCATTTGCAATACTAGTTGAGCATCAATCCATAACTACAGTGTCGCTCGTCCAAGGTGCCCATCAATGTCATTTCACGTAATAGCGCGGCATCCGTTTGGAGTGTACATCATCCGTCTCACCTACTTGAGAGAGCTCTGATGGGCCGCATTCATAAAGAGTCAATGTCAGGAGATAATTGGATTTCGCCGCGTTAGGCTGTGTATGCCAGGGTTGGTCTTTTATTTTCGTACCTAGTCTGTATTAATGTGTGCCACGTGGCCGAGTGGTTAGCGTATCCGACTGCAGTGTCAGCCTCTGGTGCTGCATGTCGCGAGTTCGAGCCTCGGCAGGGACACGGCGGTCTTGTGGCGGGGAGATTGGGCTCCTCCCCCCTCTGTGTCTGCCTAACCTAGCCACCCCTCTAACTAGGGGGAAACGGCTGTATGTCTATACATACATACATACATACGTTGAGCAAAGTTTCTTCTTTCTAAACGTTTTCTGTGTAAACCAAGTTACTACGTCGATTACTACGTGCCTTATTTATGTAGCTAACTAAACCGACCCAGGTGTGATTGTCTGCCGGTTATCCGAGCAGTAGTTTAAAGCTTTATTTAAGGAAACGCATAACTGGACCGCCCATAAGGCAACCGCAGGTGTGCAGCTAGACCACAGTTGCCAGTATCGTCCGGAACTCATTGAAAGAGTCTCATTGGAAATAAGATAATGATTGCAGGTGACTACACTGCAGCACCCGGGCCTCCACTCTCACCTGGCAGAAATTGTGGCTGCACGGCAGCACCAAGAGCCTTCTCTTGCACCTGGCAGAAGTTATGCCTAAACGGCAGCACCAAGTGCCTTGTCTATCACCTGGCGAAAGAGTGACTAGACGGCAACACCAAGAGCCTCTTCTCCCACTAGACTCAGGAGTCAGCCCCAAGGTGCCTTTTGTCTCACCTGGAAGAAGTTGTGGCTACATGGCAGCACCAAGGGCCTTCTATCTCACCTGGCAGACGGAGTGAGTAAACGACAGCACCAAGGGCCTATTTGTTGACTCATTGAATGTTTCCAGCATATTCCCTATTCATTGTTGTTGCTTTTCATGACTGAAGATGTCACTAATTAAGTATCTTAAGTTTCTACATATCAAGGTAGGGCTTTTGATGATGAGAACACGACCAAAAATTCTGTGAATACTATGATAGTTGATTGGTTGGGGACTATATGTCGGGGAGGGCTTATTACTGTAGGTTTGATAGTATAGTAGAAGTGACGACCAGAATACATTATTGCACTGATTCAATAAGTCACAACATTGTATTACAACACTCTCTGCTCTTAGTATCATAAACACCGGCTAAAATTATTGGTAACTATGCATGTACTAATCTGATTTCATGCAACATGTATTTACAAACAACATAACTTACTCACTCTCACTGAGCCATCTTCAGCCAAGCTAAATTGCAAGCTGTTCACGAGGCAACAGTGCACAACCAACACTGCTCGGTGTTGCCAGATCGACAGAGCGGAAATATTTATTTGTGTTCACAGATAATATTATTATGAAACGATAGAAGACCAATTTAAATCAAGAGATTCACCTGTTTTGTCATGACAATCTCATGACACACGGTAAACCGGATTGGTCTGTCAATAGATGGTGGGCTAAACAAATACTGTCTGTGGTGGGCAGCAATTAAATTGTCACTATTTTTGCATGGATATCGATGAACGACTTGTTCACCACTGGCCATGATACTGAGGCTCTTTGATACAAGCTCCGGGCGCCGTTCTTGATAGGTGGTTAATTTAGGCAGTTTTAATAACGTTGTACATTACTCGTACAAGTTTGAATAAAATACTTGATATATGAGTAATTCTGAAAAAATCTTGAATACCTGCTACGTGTGCAAAAACTATGACAATCACATTGTTCTCGGCTTTCAGCTCTTCTGCTGCCTGCCGAGCTCTCAACTACTTTCCTCTAAAGGGGCCGAACCAGGGCAGGTATCACCGCTAGCGTGCCTACTTTTTCGAGCAAACGGCCGGCGGTGGTCGATGCGAGCGAGACCTGATACACTGTCAGATCTGTGGTGACGCCCACGGTACGCTGCACCGGCCGTGAGGCGGTGCTAACCATTCTCTACGATCTGAATGGTCAAATCAATAGCGCATTCGATATGACATTCTGAAGTTACCATTTAATCACTGAGAGCCCAAGTAGTTCCCTGATATCACTTCTTTCTTGGGTCCGAACACTCCATTCACGTAATGATTATGGTGGTGAACTCGTCTTTCACCATTTTCTCCAAAAGCGTCCCGCAGCACTCACATGTTTTGCTTTCGCAATATTTTTTTTATGTCTTGTTTGGTGAAGACGAAGATGGGGTACAATGGTAAGGTTGACATGTAATCATTAAAATCCAGCAACATATTCTTGACAGGATGTGTCTACATCTCCTCAAGGGGAACCGAAGTCGAATCGATTACTTCGTGTCCTACAATTTTCAAGTCTTTATCCACTAGAGTATAAGTGTACATGCACAACGTGTGTATGTTGACTACATCTTTTCCCTCATGGCTTGGTTCCAGCGCAGATTCACAGTCATAATGACAAACAACGGGTGGTTTCATTGTTGCGTGCATGGCTGAGAATTGGTGCATTTTGCCTTCCTCAGGCATTCTGATGTTTTGCAAGCCTGTACTGGATGAACACAATTTTACATTTCCAGCTTTTTTGCATCGTTCATGCCTTGCATGCAGAAGGGACAATAAAAATTGTCTCTATGTCCCGTTTTTCTAAATGCGCGCATAAATGTAGTGAAACACGGTATGAGTGCGACATAGTTGGCATCTAAGATTTGCACAAGGTGGATCGTGCGCTCCTCACTGGCCTCTAAATTGCCTCTGTATACACTAACCAGACCAAAACCTTCCTTCTTTTTTGTGAGCTGATACAGTCTAATGTTAACTTAACAATCTCTATCTATATTTGGTAAATCTTCTTAAGCCACAGGTTTGTTCAAGGCAAGTTTTGGAAAGTTAAAGTAAGCGTTTTTGTATGGGAGGTAAGTTAACTCGGATTGTCGTCTATCAATTGATAGATTTGTATATCGCTTTAAGTGGAAGTAGGAAATCATGCTTGTCAATACGCAATTAATGTCTTTTGAATTTATGTTGACTATATGGTGCCGGCCTGGACATTTTTTGGGCCAAAAAACAAAGTTGCCCAATTGTTTTATTCCTTTAACCCCTGTCTTGTGGAAATTAAGCTCAACACTGGTAACTGTATTACTGCTCGAGCCACTACCTTCTCCCTCCTGTTTTTCTAATTTAGTTTGTAAATCTACCCCGAGGTCCTCAATCATCTTACTTGAAATCGCGATTTTTGTTAGTTGGATCGCTTATGTGTTTATCACCCGGTCCTTGTCATCTGTAGATGCATCCTCAACTTGCTTACCCATTTTAACCTTCACGGTGCATTGGAGTCTTTGGAATGTTCTTAATTTAGATTCAGCGTGTTCCTCTAATTCCTTGCATCCCAATGTGTTCATGGACGATATGTTGACATGTTCAGTGTATGGTACTGAAGTAGAGGTTACAAAATTGTTTTCCAAAAATCTTCAGCGGTAGGTTGGTGAAATATAGCCTCACGCAAAGGATCCGATCCATCAGTAGTGACGAACTGTCCAACAGGAGACGTCGCTAAGGACATCAGTAGCGACGAACTGCCCAACAGGAGACAGCGCCTAAGGTGCATCAGCAGTAATTTGAACCCCGGGTTGTTCCGGAGCAGTAGGCTGAGCGACGAATGAAGCTGAACCATCAGTAGGCTGAACTCCGCGTTTTTCCGAAGACGGAAGGGGGCCACCACCAGCACCGGGTTGCGGGCTTGCGCTAGGGCTTGCGGACATTGAGAGGCTTGCACCACGGCATGCGTGGGGCGTGTAGGCATCATTTCAGTATGGGACACTCACTACATCCTCCACCAATGGTATTTTATTCATCCTACAAGAATAAATATAGGTATATCTATAGTAAAACAATACAAAATAGACTAGCAAAAATACAGAAAGATATCTCTACAATAAAAAAAAAATTAGACTGGTTAAAATTATTGACATTTTCGAGGAAGGTGTGTCGTCGACGAGATCAAGAGCACAAAATTAATAATGCCTGAGCTGCAGCACTTGCCCTTTTATACATTAGTATTCGATATCTTGGGAAAAGTCAGTAAGAAAACAATTTACGTGTTGTAACCTGTTTGCCTGCGTGCAGCGGTGGAGTCGTATAAAACTGGTGCCGCTGAGGCGGTGGACACAGACATCATCAGCTTCTCGTCGAGACTACTCCTCCTCAAGATTGATCAACAAGACCGAAAAATGGAGTTGATAAAAATAGGAAATCTTGCAGTCATCTATATCCGGACTCTGTAGAGGCTTGCATTCATTGAAGCTGGAAATTTTATGTCAACGGCTCTACCAACATTCAGAGTTATCTTGAATATTTTGAAGATGAAGGAACAAGTGACTGTTTTAATAAGACAGGATCTGTTGAGTGTGAAACTGGAGTGTACCTCTGAAAAAATAACGCTTGTGTTCTTAAACCGTGAATCAAAACTGTACAAGTCTAGAATTGTACTAAGTTCCGACTTTATAGTTAACTTTCTCAGTCAAAAGGAAATCATGCTGGAGCGTAGTATTTTTCAGTCACTTGAGCTAATCCCGGAAGACAAACCCCTAACGATGGATATACCAGACAGATCATTCGCCTTCTCAACCTATGGTGAAGATTTTCATGGTGAAGATGTAATCATTTATTAAATAAAAAATCATTAAAATATTTTGTAAAACTAACCTTTGTAATGCATCATGCCCGATTTTGAAAAAATCTCCCGATGGATGATGAGCTCGAGTCTGTTGCGGGTATGCTTGTGTCTGCATTGGTGCTCTCTGCCACGGTTATCGAGGTTGCCATGCATGCGTCTGCATCGTCGGTCTCTGTAACGGTTGTCGAGGTTGCCATGCTTGAGGCTGCGGACAGTGAGGTACAGGCAGCGGATGACGCTGATAGTTGGGGCGAAGAATGGTCAGCGGACAGCCCTGATACGGATGTTTTTCTGGAGGGTACTGCGTTGGTCTGCACGTGAAAATGTATGTATTTAGAAAAAACATAACACTGATTATGCTCTAACATGGAATAGTTTGATTACAGTGT
>SDVV010029055.1:0-11872 GCA_016164225.1 Gammarus roeselii
CGCTATGCTATTTTCGTTGGGAATCTAATGTATTAGCCTGATCAGAATTGGCCATTCATACCAAACTTACAATATAATATTCCAATTACTTATCACAAATTTAGATGTTGTCAGGGAATATTGCACTTTCAACAAACTTTAATATTTATTTGATCGTGATATGTTCTGAAACGGTTGTTTACATATGCTCTGCAATGCAGTAGGATGCAGCTTCCGTTCATACTCGGTCCCCTTGTCTCAGCTACACGTTTTGATGAATTATATAATGCTACTGAATCTGATTTATTGATCTTGGCTTCTCATTATACGTAACAAATAAGTACGATATTTATATACAGGTTTATACTAAAAAATTATTCCTATTGCGTTTGTGTGTGGAGGTGAATTTATTTTTTACTCTTTCGTCTTATCTTTATAAACTATTTACTGGGCTTAGCGCTGTCAGAAAATATAACGTGTTCATGTTCGAATGTTGTATTGTGCATAAACATGTTTTTCCATTTAGTATTTTTCAGGCGCCCTAAATTGGGTATATCGAATGCATACAATTAGACAACTGTGAACCTCTGGTTTACATGTGTCCAATTGTTAGCTTTCCGTAATGGGCTTTGCAATTCCGACCAGAATACAATGAATTAACTGAGCAACAATGAAAACAAAGGCAGCTGAGAAATATTGGCTTTCAGTGGGCTTATTTCACTCATGCAATTTGGTTCTGTCTTTTAACTACGGATGAGCGCAAAGATTCCAAAGAGCAAACTCGACATACCTTGGTACTATCTCTTTGATATCGAAATAACGGCGCTGGCTGATCAAAGCTAGCAATTATTCGAATGATTATTCATATGAATGGATCAGGACAATACGTCGAACGAATGACTCCATAACTGTAATTACAGAACGCAATGGCGGCTCATCAGTCGCCTTCACGGCCACACTGAGCTGTACTGCTTCTGATATGCAATGCAGTTGCCGAATCACTGGAACCGCATTCGCCACTCACTGAAGGGGGAACATGATTTTCGAGATATCATCCTCACAAGTTTGCTCTCCTAGCAAACTTGTCTATTTTTTCCCCTCTACTGAGCTCATTCTGTAACCTGCCTTTTACTGCGATACTGCGCGAACATTGGTTTGCTGAAAGACAATCCCAGATTGAAAGTGTTCTCTCAAGTATTCCATGCGTTATTCTATTTTTTTCCAAAATCTTTAAAACGAACGGCAAAATGTTTTCCTCAACAATTCGACATTTTTTGTTTTCTGGAGAAGAAAATACAGATTATTATTGCAAGAAGTTGTTGGCATTTGTTAAAGTGAATGGATGAATATGTTTATAACTGTAAGGGGTGGAGTTATAGATTACAGTATATTGAAACTGTTATGAAATTTTGGTTGATATACAATAGTGCAGGCTTCTAATGGAAGTTATTTTATAATTTTGCGACGTTTTCTGAATTAATGTATTGGGAATTACTATGTCAAGAATATTGTTAACTTAATATAGTTTCATGTTCACTCTTTTCATGAACAGAGAGGAGAGTTTCATGTATCCTCCTAAATATTGAATTCTGATCTGTATTTTGCAAAATAAAGTTTTAAATCTCTCACTTCAGTTTTGTCCCAAGTTTTGCCGCTACAACTCCAAAAAACTATATTTTAGTGCTTTCAATTATTACCGTAAACAAAAAGTTTAACAATCTATGGTTTTTTAAGGGCTTCATTCGAAAAAATCTCACTATTGACACGTTGCTTTCAACGTTCAATAATCAATATATTAATTAACGTAACTGTGAAAGTTGCTCCCTTGCACATTTCTTCCATACTAATCAAAGAATTGTAATTTTGGATTAAGTCAGAATGGGGCGTAACATCTGCTTGTCGTTAAGTTCGAAAGTATTCATGTCGCCCCATACCGCCTCTGTCGACCGTCGTCCTGTACTCCACGCTATCAAGAGAGATTACTCCTGGCTGGAAGTCTTCCGGCAGGTTGCCGTTAAGCGGACTGCAATGTGCACCTTATCACATTGGGCCGTTTTCGGTGCTTTGTTACACACAGCGGCCGGTGCGACAGGGTGTCATAAAGCGCGCTGCAATGTGCACCTTATCACATGAAGCCGTTTTCGGTGCTATGTTACACAAGGCGGCCGGTGCGACAGGACGTCGTAAAGCGCTACAAAGTGCACTTTATCACATTAGGCCGCTTTCGGTGCTTTGGCCGCCTTACACAAGGCGGCCGGTGCGACAGGGTGTCTTGAAGCGCGTTGCAATGTACGCCGCTGACGCACTAGGCCGCTTTCGATGCCGGGGTTCTACAGAGCGGCCGAGAACGAGCATGGAAGTGGGGAGGATCGTTGGACAAACTTGTTGTCTCACTGAAATGATCTCTCCTGTAAATGTGGATCGTCTAGGAACGCATTTCTCATGCCTGTGACGTGTCATGCCTCGTTGCAAGGAATTGTTAGGAACATGTCTTCAATACAAATTAAAGTGTCGTAATGAGTTATCGTCTTCTTATTCGGTTAAAAAATAATGTGTGCAACGGGTAATGAAATCCAGCCTCATTAGCTGTGTCAATTTAGTTGAAGTTAACATGGTGTAACGTGAATACAGCTTGATGTTCATTGAAATATTGACATTTATGGTATTACATGTCCTATGTATTGGGTCAAAATAAATTAGGGAGGATATAAATATTCCTGAACATCAAAATCCGGAACAGAAAAATACATGGGTAAAATATTTCACAGTTTAACATACCTGCACTATTCCATGAAATGTCTCAGCCAGAATACATACATTGTTGAGTTAACAAATGTTTTGAAGATTGTTCAGCGTATAATTAATTCAATGCAACCTGCGAGTGGTGCTCAATGCGCAACTAAATGTTAAACCAAGCGTGTGAGAGATCACATTAATCGGTCTGAATGTTTTATCACCATAACTATTTTTCAAAGTGAGCGCTATTCCAAGCATCGAATTATTGATCTCGTCAATCAAATGTTTATTACTGTAGTAACGGAACATGAGTTTTGGTCTGGTTGAAGGTTAATGACTCCTACTGAACACTTATCCATAGGGCTGGATTGATTGGCAGGTTTTCAAATTTTCAAACTGTCTATAAATCCTGATCCAATGTCCAAAGCTGGGCCCGAGAAGGTGTGGTTATGATATTGAGTGATCGGTTGGCTAGTAGCGTTACCGAGTGGAAGGAGGTGTCCTCAAGATTGATGTGGGTGAAAGTTAAGTTGGACGTAGAAATATGGGTATTTGTGAGTGCTTACGGACCTGGCAGCGATAGGAGTGAAAAGGAGATGGAGGGAGCAATTCTGGACTGACCTGAGTGAGTGTATCGAGAGATTTGGAGGTCATTTCAATGTAGTTGTACTGGGTGACCTTAATGCGAGAGTTGGAGATGTAGAGGGGGAGAATGTGATAGGAAGGTATGGCGTTTTCGGTAGAAATGACAGTGGAGAAAACCTGATAGGTCTGTGTATGGAGCAGGAGTTAGTGGTCGGGAATAGTTTGTTCAAGAAGCGAGATATCCACAAGTACGCATGAGTAAGGATGGCCCATGGTGCAGTGATGGAGAGAGCACTGATGGATTTTGTGCTAATTTCGAGGAGAGTGGAGGGGAGGCTGTTGGATGTGCGGGTGTTGAGAGGGAAGAGGGGAGGAGTGTCTGACCATCTGCTGGTGGAAGGTAGATTAAGAGTGGAGCAGAAGTGGAAGGGCAACAAACGAGTGAGAGGAGGAAGAGAGGGAGTGAAAGTGAATGGACTGGATGTGAGAAGTAGAGCCGAGTGAGAGGACAGGAACTGAGAGATGTGGAGGAAGAATGGGAGGCGTTAAGGGATGCGTTGCTGAGATGTGCGAAAAAGGTGTTTGGTGCGCAACATGCGGGCGGGTGCAGAAGGAATGGTTGCGAGTGGTGGAACGACGAGGTCAAACTGGCGGTGGCATGTAAAAGAGGAGCGTTTGAGGAGTGGCTGCAGGTGAAGTCGGTGGTGGCTTATGAGAGCTACAAAGAGAGGAGCAGCGAGGTGAAGCGGGTAGTGAGGAGGGCCAAAAGGAATGCTGATGCCCGGTGGGGCAGACGGTTGGGCCAGAATTTTGAGGACAGCAAAAAGATGTTCTGGAAAGAGGCGAAGAGGGTGAGAAAGGGAGAGAAAAGAAAGGAGGAAGTGGTGAAAGATGAAAACGGCCAGTTGTTGTTGGAAAGTGGTGATGTACGGAAGAGGTGGGCCGAGTATTTTGATGAATTGTTCAATGTCGAGGACGACAGAGGGGCTGGAATTGTTGCTGTGGGTGGTGGTGCTCGGATGCAGTTTTGGGAGAATAACTAGAGGTGGACATCACCAGGGAAGAGGTGCAGGAGGCGGCGGACGTGACGAAAGCAAGGAAAGCCCCTGATTTGGATGGCGTTGCGACCGAGTGCCTGAAGAAGGGTGGAGTAACGATTGTCGAATGGTTGGTGAGGTTACTGAACTTTTTTTTTATGCCAGGCGTGGTACCGATTGAGTGGCGCAGTGCCTGCATTGACCCGCTATGTAAGGGCGAAGAAGATAAAATGAATGCTGCAACTCGGGAGGTATCAGTCTGTTATGTGTGGTTGGAAAGTTGTACGGGCGAGTGTTGATCAAAAGGATTAGAGACTGTAAGGACTGAACATTTGGAGAAGAACAGTGTGGCTATAGGAGTGGTAGAAGATGTACCGATCAGATTTTTGCAGTGAGACAGGTCTGTGAGAAGTACCTTGCTAACGGAAAGGATGTGTTCTGAGCCTTCATGGATCTGGAGAAGGCATAGGACAGGATTGACAAGGGAGCAATTCGGAGGGTGTTGCGTTTGCATGGAGTGGGCGGACATCTGTTGAAAGCGGTGCAGAGTTTCTATGCTGGCAGCCGAGCATGTGTCAGAGTGGGAAGCGAGGTGAGTGATTGGTTCATAGTGAAAGTGGGACTGAGACAAGGCTGCGTGATGTCTTCTTGGCTGTTCAACCTCTACGTAGGTGTCAGGGGGGTGAACGCGAGTATCCTGGGTCGTGGTGGCTTTGAACTGTTCGAAGCGAATAGGAGGAGATGGCAGTTGAGCCAGTTGCTATTTGCATATGATACGGCCCTGGTTGCGGATTCAGAGGAGAAGCTATGTAGGCTAGTGTCTGCGTTTGGTAGAGTGTGTGAGAGGAGGAAGCTTCGAGTGAACGTGGGTACAAGTAAAGTAATGAGATGCTCGAGGACTGTCGATGCGAGCAAAATTAATGTCACCCTGAATGGAGAGCTCTTGGAGGGAGTTTAGTGTTTTAAGTACCTGGCCACCCATGTGGAGATAACTGAACCAGTGGAAACTGAAGAGAAGGCGCGAGTGAAGGAGGGGTGTAAAGTAATAGATGCACTAAAGAGTGTAATGAGCTGTAGGACGTTGGGGATGGAAGCAAGGTTAGGGCTGTATGAGGGTGTTGTTGTCCCAACTGTGCTCTACGGAGCTGAGACTTGGGGGGTGAGAGCAGAGGAGAGAAGAAGGTTGAATGTTTTCGAGATGAAATGTTTGAGGAGCATGGCTGGAGGAACGCTGAGAGACCGGGTCACCAACGACGTGGTTCGAATCAGAGCAGGGATGGTGAAGAAGTTGGAAGACACATGGGGCACATGGAGAGGATGGATGAAGGGAGTTGATGAAAAGGGTGATGAATGCGGAGGCGAGTGGTCGCAGGCCTAGAGGTAGACTAAAATTTGGTTTGATGGATGGCGTGATGCAGGCGTTAGGAAGGAGAGACATGAATGTGGAGGCGGCGAGAGAGCGTGCAATGAACACGCGTGAGTGGTTTATTTTGACGCTGCTCTGATGTGCTTTCCCACTCTTGGCATCCCTCTGTTGGGATGGTCGTGAGGGGGGGGGGTGCAGGTCATTATGACGCAGCGGGGGTAAACCAGTGAAAGCTGTCGGGCCCTGCTGCTGACGGCGGATCCTTGGACTGCATCCGTGACCCAAATTAAAAGGCTAAGTTTTGTGGGTGTGAGCGTATGAGGGTGTGAGGTGCGCCCTGCCGTCGGCCACTCCCCTTTCTGGGGGATGCGACCTAGTGTCTGTATCTGTGTCTGTATAATGTTCAAACATGCTTAAACTAGAACACATCCTATACCAAGAAATGATGCAACATGGCATGCATCATTCCATAATTCCGAATTCACGATTTTTAAACTCTATTTTTGTCGTAATAATTAGCGTATGTACACAGAGAAGAGCATCATTACTATGCTAAGCGTTTAATGAGGTGGTCATACACAATTCAATCTTTGTACCGCTAACGCTTGTACTGGCATACTACAATTGACTCACCGGACACCATCTCTTATCATCACGCACTTGCCGGTAAGGTGAAAACATGACACACATAACTTTGGTATTTAGTCTCTATTATTTCGTGGTCCTGCCATTTCTTTTCATCATAAAATAATTTTCATGGGCCTAACGCATAAGTGTGTTCCCAAGAGAAATATTTCAAGTGACAGCTGATCCGTTCATTTCCATGGGCAAATTGGAGGAGCAGAAACGATGAAGTTCACGAAAGTTCACAAATTGTATTAAAGCCTTCATCAGTCAGCAGCGGCAGAAGAGTTTACAGTTACGACTGTTCGTCATCGTTGAATACTTTAAATACAACTTCTTCGCTTCTTTATCGTATGCATGATCTTGTTACCTTCGTCTGAGCGGTATTTTTTCAACTTGTCGTAATTTGCAGTCTCTCATTTGTATTGGATACGATTTTTTTTAAAACAATCACATTTATTAACCAAATTTAATAAGTCATTTCCCTAAGTTCATTTTGCCTTTTGGGTGTTTTCCGAACGGTCGAGCTCACAGATTCGATTCTTCTGATGCAATTCGCTTATTGTTTTGATTCAACATTTCCTATACTTTCCTTCGTACATTAAAGGCTTCTTCGGTTAACAAAAAAGAAGCTAAACGGATTCAAATGAACATCGATAAAACCGATTTTGTTAATGATTCGTGTCACGCGTTATAAAGCTCAAGCGCTTTCTATGCTCTATAATACTGGAGTTTCCTAAGCTCATATGCAATGTCTAGACCTTGAAAACTATAAATATATATTTTGTTTGGACTTTATGTACATGAGAACGTTACTCACTTTTAGAAAGCTTTGGAATCTAATATTAATTTCACTGTGTTTTGTATAGTCTGTAAAAAACATGAGTTCATTCATAATCTCTCATGATCAGCTGGTAATGCCGGAGCATGAACAAACTTATGTATTGAGGGACACTGGCAGAACATTGAATATTATAATTAATCAGGCTTGTAACCTCGCTGCCGCCCTCGCTGGCCCCGAAATTTGAATACAGTCCTCGGAAAGTTCCTCGTTATTGCAAAATTATTAAGTGTTTATAGTTTCAAATTCATCAACATCAAGAGTATGTAAAACCAGTTAAACATATGATTCTATTGGTCAATAATGAAGCAGGAATCATCCTTGGTCTACGGCACTCTGATAGCAATACCAAATGTGTCGTCGAAATGGATGTCAGATTTGGCCAACTCGTGAACATTTGCCTCTGAACTAGGTACACGAACTGCACGCTGCCAGCAGTCAACACACTCCTAAATAAATTTGAGTCGAAACCTTTACCGCCGAACCATTGTGTGATTTCTGATGTGGTGTATTCCTCCTGAATTTTTAATAGTTAGTGAGGAATTGTCAAGACAGATACAGATACAGATACAGACACAGAGCCGAATCCCAAAAACGGGGTGGCCGACGGCATGGCGCACATCATACGCTTACACTAACACAACTTATTTCTTTTGCGCTAAAGGGTCAGGCCGATAACCCCGAAACACACACTCTGGGTCACGAGGGCGGTCCGAGGATCCGTTGTCAGCAACAGGGTCAAACAGTTTCAACGGTTTACCCCGCGCGCATCAAGATGTCCGTCCGCCCCCCCCCCCATCCCCGTCATCCGCGACCAATCCAACAACGTGAAGCCAAGGGGGGGAAAACAAATCAGAGCAGAGTAAAAAAATAACCATTCACAATCATTCTCCACTCACCCTTGTTCATTGCCCGCTCTCTTGCTACTTCCAATTCGCTCCTTCATAACGCCTGCTTCACACCATCCATCCACCCAAACTTCGGTCTTCCTATAGACCTGCGACCAGAGCCTCCGCCTTCATCACTTTTTTTACCAAACTCCCTTCTTCCATCCACACCATGTGCCCGAACCATCTCAGAACGCGCGAATCCACTCGGTCCTCCAACTTCTTCACCATCCCTGTAATGATTCGAACCACATCGTTAGTGAATCTGTCTATCAGCGACAATCCAGCCATGCTCCTTAGACATTTCATCTCGGAAACATTCAACCTTATTTTCTCCTCTGCTGTCACCCCCCAAGTCTCAGCTCCGTACAGCACCGTTGGAACAACAACATTCAAGTTCGATAATTTGATTCGTATGTACACTCTCTGGGCTGATTAAGTTTCAGGCAAGTGATTACAAATACTTGTTGGAATTAATATTGCATATCTGTCATTGGCAGTGGGTATGATTACGGCAACCAAACCCCTTGTGTTTCGTATGTGGAGACAAATAGGAGAGGAGCAAAAAGGCTAGGAATCCCTTATGCAGCGTGATGGTCGTACGAAAGATGCAAAGACAAAAGAGATTGGTGAGAAATTTGTGAGCTGGATGTTTGATGCGGTGATGCTGAGTGAGACGATTTGAAAGTTAGGGGCGAATATGAGTTCGGTATGGTAAGTGAAAAAGTTGGCCGCGAAGGAGGGCTGGGCAGCAGAAGGTGTGGGGTTGTTATTGAGGGATGGGTTGGCTAGTAACGTTCCTTAGCGGAAGGAAGTGTTCTCTAGATTGATGCAAGTGATAAGTTAAGTATTACAAATGATAGATGTGATTGCTTACAACCAGGTAGCAAGAGAAGTTAGGTGGGGGTGGGAGGTGGGAGGGTTGCGTTTTTAGATTAGTCTGATTAGGTATAACGAGAGCCATGGAGGCAAATTCAACGTGCTGGTACTGGATATTTAAAATCAGTGAGGAGACGAAATGTTGATGAATGTGATATGAAGGGGTATAGCGTTCTGGGTAGAAATGACTGTGGAGAAGTGCTGACTGCTTGATGCATGGAAAGAGAGCTGGTTTTGGGAAAAATAATTTGTTCATGAAGCGAATTATCCACAAATACGTTTGGTAAAGATAGCCCACGGTCGTGCAGTGGTGAATGAAAAGCTCAAGTAATTTATGCGTAGTTCAAAGAGAGAGATGGGAGGCTGTTATATGGGTTGGTTTTGGAAGGGAATGGTGGTGGAATGTAGAATCATCTACTGGTGGAAGAAAAATTGCAAGTAGAGCAGGGGTTGGAAGAGAAACAAAGAGGGAAAGAAGGAAGAGAGGTTGTGAAGATGAGTGAATTGACAGCGGCACTCAGAGCTGAGGAGTTTCAGCATGCGTTAGAGGAGGGTAACGACATTGTGTGAGATCAAAGGCTGCGGAATGTTGAGAAAATATTGCACAAAGATGTAGTGTTGAGATGTACAAAAGTGTTTATGGTGTACATCATGTGGGTGGATGTAGCAGAAAGGGTTGCATTTGTGGAACGGCGAGATGAAAATAACGGTGAAGAAAACAACAGTGGACGCTGTTGCTGTGTGGAGTTTTCAATTGTGGATCTGGAAAGAGGTGAAGGGTAGGAGGAAAGGGGAGACGGTTACGGTGGAGGAGATGAAAGATGGAAACGGTCTCTTGTTGTTGGGGAGTGATGATGTACATAATAGGTGTGCTAATCATTTTGAGAACATGTTAAGAATGTCAGAGAGATTGACATTGCTGCTGTAGGTGGTGGTGCATGGATGTAATTTCTGGGAGCACTAATTGCTGTGACCGTTACTTGGAAGAGGTACGAGAGTCAGCAGAGGTGATGAAAGCAAGAAAAGCTGCTCCCTGATACGTACGGTGTTGTGATTGAGGGTCTAAGGAGAGGTGGAGTAGCGGTGGTCAAATGGTTAGTTAGGCTACTAAATCTACGTTTTGTGTCAGACGCGCTGCTGATTGAGTGGCGCCCTGTTGGCCTTTTCCGTTGTATAAGAGAGAAGAAGATGCAACTGTTAGCAGCCACTTCTGATTTATCAGTCACTTGTGTGTGTTGAGTAAGTACGGGTAACATTAATTTTAATCAAGAGGATTAGAGTCAGTGTGGTTGGTGTGATTGGCAAGGAACCCAGAGGATATAGGAAGCGTAGATTGTGTGCATATCAAATTTCTGCAGTGTGACAAGTCTGTAGATATCACAGTGAAAGAAAAGTACTTGTTCCCGGCCCTCATGGATCTAGAAAAGGCCTGCGATAGGATCGACGGGAGGCGTTGTGGAGGGTGTTGATTTCTTATGGAGTAAGGGAAGATTTGCCAAGAGAGGTCCAGAGCTTCTGTATTGGCAGCAGAGCATAGGTCAGAATAGGGAGCGAATCGAGTGCTTGGTCCACAGGGAATCAAGGACTGAAGCATCGTTACGTATATATCCATCGCTGATCAATCAATACATGGATTGAGTATTCAGGGAGGTGAACACCACTGAATTTTGTTATGGTCAACAACTGTCAGGAGCAAATGAGCGGAGTTGGCAGTTGAGTCAGTTGCTGTTTGCGATGATACGGATCTGGAAACAGATTTATGGAAGTTGTGTAGGCTAGTGTTGAAGTTTGAAAGATTGTGCTATGAGAGAAAGACGAGAGTTATTGCGGAAACAAATAAAGTTTTGAGATGTTCGATGAATGATAATGCGATCGAAATCAGTGTAAACCGGAACGGAGAGTTATTGAAGGTAGTTCAGTCATCTAACTACTTGGGTTCTCATGTGGTTTGGTTTGACTAGTAGAAACTAAGGCAAAATCTCGAGTGGTGTAAGGGTGTAAATTTGGTTATATATATGAGTGTAATAAGCTGCAGAACATTCGGAATTACTGCAAAAAACGGTTGCATGAGAGAGTAGTTGTCCCAACTGTGTTAAACAGAGCTGAGACCTGGGGGCGAGAGCGGAGTTGAAAGAAGGTTGACATGTATCGAGATGAAACGTTTGAGAGGCATGGTAGGAGTGACATTGAGGGATTGCATCAATAATGAGGTTGTTAGAACGAGAACGGAGGAGGTAGAGGGCAGAGTATATGCACGTGTTCTGAGATTGTTCAGACTCATTGCGAAAGAGCATGATGAGAGATTGGGAACAGAGTGATGTTTGAAGAGGTGAGTAGGCGAAGGCTGGGAAAACTGTAATTTGGAGTAAAGGATGACTTTAACAAACTTTGGAAAGAGAGAAACATCAGTACGGCATTGCGAGAGAGCGTACAATGGATATTCGTGAGAGGAAATTAATATGAATGTATGAGTTCTGACGCCGCCCTGATGTGATGTTCCACCCTGAGCGACTCATTGAGAAATGGGATGGTCTTTGGTGGTTAGGATCCTGCAATTATGACGCAGCCGCTGAAACCCATAGGAAGCAGCCGAACCCTGCTGCTGATATAAAGTGTGTTGTGTGTTCCTGGATGTACCCACTGGCATTAAAGAGGTGAGATTTGATAAGTGTTTGAGCGTATGAGAGTAATGCAATAAGTGCCTCTGTAGATGAATCCCCATTCTGTTGGAGAAGGCCTTGAGTCTGTAGCTGTACCTGCATGTCTGTTGTGAGACAATAATTTATTTTCATTTATATATAAATCCAATTACTGTGTTATTGAGAGGAAGCCCTTATGGTGTTTGCGTTAGGTTTGTAAGATTGATCATGAGGCAGTTCGATGTGAGCGTTCAGAAAGGCAAAGTGCAGTCATTGGTGTAAAATAAAATTGTTATATA
>SDVV010029056.1:0-11872 GCA_016164225.1 Gammarus roeselii
CTGCAGTATTACTCACGTGAACGCGATTACAGGACTTGGCAGATACAGTCGTTACCTGCAGTATTACTCACGTGAACGCGATTACAGGACTTGGCAGATACACTCGTTACCTGCAGTATTACTCACGTGAACGCGATTACAGGACTTGGCAGATACAGTCGTTATCTGCAGTATTACTCATGTGAACGCGATAACAGGGCTTGGCAGATAATATTTATCTGCAGTATTACTCACGTGAACACGATTACAGGGCTTGGCAGATACAGTATTTATCTGCAGTATTACTCACGTGAGCGCTATTACAGGACTTGGCAGATACAGTATTTATCTGCAGTATTACTCACGTGAACGCTATTACAGGACTTGGCAGATACAGTCGTTACCTGCAGTATTACTCACGTGAACGCGATTACAGGACTTGGCAGATACAGTCGTTACCTGCAGTATTACTCACGTGAACGCGATTACAGGACTTGGTAGATACAGTCTTTACCTGCAGTATTACTCACGTGAACGCGATTACAGGACTTGGCAGATACAGTCGTTACCTGCAGTATTACTCACGTGAACGCGATTACAGGACTTGGCAGATACAGTCGTTACCTGCAGTATTACTCACGTGAACGCGATTACAGGACTTGGCAGATACAGTCGTTATCTGCAGTATTACTCACGTGAACGCGATTACAGGACTTGGCAGATACAGTAGTTACCTGCAGTATTACTCACGTGAACACGATTACAGGACTTGGCAAATACAGTCGTTACCTGCAGTATTAGTCACGTGAACGCGATTACAGGGTTTGTCAGATACAGTCGTTATGTTGTGAGTTTCTTAATATTGACCTCCAAATGAATAATTTGGGTAACTTAGACAGAAAGAAAACACTCGCAATTGCTACGGTTTTTTAAGCAACGAGTCAGTGAAATCCTAACATACTCTACGATAAAGGGATCAAAGATCCTACACCAATACTCAACTTTAGGTCCTTCTGCGGTGGCCGCCGGTGTTGGTCTGGTTTGTCCGCTCTGCCCTTGACTAACTGTACCCAATCACTTAAAATCTTACAAAAAGGGGAGGCGACTGGCGTTAATGTTTGAGATTGGAATTGTCCAATGAGAAAAGCTCGACCTTTAGCTAACTGCTAAAGAGCGTGTCCTCGAATTTACTGGGTCCCATTGGCACCCAAGTTATTTTATTCTTTTCATAATTAACACATGGCCCTCATGCAATTCTATAGCAGGCACCGAAATGCTGACCGTTCCACTTGTTGTACAGGCACAAATGGCATACACTTACAAAGGCTCTCGTCTTCGTAACCTAACCCGGGGCAGACGTTATCCTAACAGACACAAGAAATGCTGACGTCTCCACTTGATTGACAGGCACAAATGGCCTACACTTACAACGGTTCTCGTGCGAGTAGAAGAAGTACCCAAAACGTACAGATTTAAAACTAGGCATCAATGTAGATATCAACACGACGGAGTTATTTAGTACAACGAAACCATTTTACGCTTACAGTAATATGTTTGGAATTCTACCCAGGGCCCGTAGTCGCTGGGAGCAGCGACTATACAGAAATATATATAAACCGATATGCAAAGTGTATAACAGTTATCGGTAGTATTACTCACGTGAACACGATTATAGGACTTGGCAGATACAGTCGTTATCTGGAGTATTACTCACGTGAACACGATTACAGGGCTTGGCAGATACAGTCGTTAACTGCAGTATTACTCACGTGAACACGATTACAGGGCTTGACAGATACAGTCGTTATCTGCAGTATTACTCACGTGAACACGATTACAGGACTTAGCAGACACAGTCGTTATCTGCAGTATTACTCACGTGAACACGATTACAGGACTTGGCAGATACAGTAGTGTTATCTGCAGTATTACTCATGGTCACGTGAATGGAAAGAGAAAGTACTTAGATGGCCAACTTGGATTATAATATTGTGATCTTTTTGTTTTTAGTATGCGATCATGGCCTAGTGTATTGTACTTCACTGGGCTAGGCTGACGATGGCCGTAGCAGCCATTAACAATAAATACTGCGCAAAGTCACTGAACACATGCATACTTCAAAAGATTCCAGAATTGCTTAGTAATCCGCTTACTGGATCACTGCCTGCTTCTAAAAAATCATAGTAACTTGCTTATTCTTTTTCTCAGGTGGCATGGATCGCTCTCGACAGAACAGCTGCCGTCCGGCAAATGGACAAAATGCCGCTGGTCAAAATGGAAATGGACAGAGAAATCAAGTCACTGGCCAACGTCACAGTGGCCCACTTAGTGGAAACCAACGTAATCAACGGATCTTTACCCAACGTGTCAACGGCAACAACATATCATCTAACTACTATGCTGGCAATCCCTTGCGTATTAATAATCAAAACGGGGGTCCGCGTCTAAGGGGAACTGGTGGAATAAAGGTGAGAAATCCAGCACCTAATTACCAACAACATCGACCCCCTTTCGAGGCCCCTTTACAGTACCCCGTTCAACCAGGCGCTGGATTGACACCTAACAATCAATACACCAATCCAATGCATATCAACCCCGCTGAAATCCCTTCTGGTGTTGGTGGTTATGCGATCCAGCAGCCGAGAGGACAGCCCCAGGTAATGGGTCCGTACCTAGTAAGGGCAGGTCCTATGAGGACGGACCAGCAGCTACGCGAACAACCTCAAACTACGGGTCTCTCCTCAATGCGAACAGGTCTCACGAGGACAGACCAGCAGCTACGCGAACAACCTCAAACTACGGGTCTCTCCTCAATGCGAACAGGTCTCACGAGGACAGACCAGCAGCTACGCGAACAACCTCAAACTACGGGTCTCTCCTCAATGCGAACAGGTCTCACGAGGACGGACCAGCTTCCAAATGGACAACCCCATACAATGGGTTATCCGATGGTACCCCAATGGCTTACACCAAACGGGTCTGCTCCGATGAGAATGGTTCCACCAGGTCTAGTCCCGCCAGGAATGGTTGCAATATGTTGGGGTCCACCAGGATTGGATCCACGAAGCATTTTTCTGCCGGGAATGATGCTACCTACAATAGTTCCTTCTGGAATGGTTCAACCCGGAACGGCTCTATTAAGAATGAATGGAAATGGAAGTCCTTCTGATGGTTCTCATCGCAACGGAGCTGCATCCTTTGGAAGTCCTACAAGTGGGCCTGTTTTTATAACAAATAATTTCGGGGAAAGTGTTTCCGTAGCCAACTCTCAGTATTACTCACGTCCACACACTCACACTCCGGGAGGTGTTGCAAGTGATGATACTTCCCAATTGTATCCATCAGATGGAGGCACTTCTTCTGCCATCATGCAGTGCCATGATGGTCCAGCTTCCACATTCCAAGTGTATGAGCCGTCAACGTCAGCTAACATAGACATCACAACCCAGTGGGCCTCCTCATCTGCTCGGCAACCTTGGATGTACCCAAGTCAGCCCCTAACTCACAATGTTCAACAAGAGCCTAGGTCATCGCGTGAGGATCCGTCTGTGTACCGAACCATCCAGTCGAATGAAGTAGTTCTCACAGATGGCAACGTTGAAGACTATCGAAAGTATTTCACCCAGTTGCAAAAGCAGAATCAGGATGTTCAACAGCCTTCGTTGGAAGTTTACAAGAGTAGAGCGGACTTCATCCATACAACCTCTGCTGAGAACGCGGCGGATTTCTTTGGAAAGGACGATGTGCGCCTCGGTATCTACCAAACAGGACATCCTTACTACCTACCCCCGGTCACGGTAAGACAATCAACCGTTGAGAGTGGCAAAGCACTACGAGTTTTCTGATGCTGATTTGTAATATTTATTTTGTCAAAGTGAAAAGCTCTGCCTTGCATTGCTCAGTCCATAAGTGGAGTCATGCAGGGCTTCTAATCTGATTCCATAAGTGGAGTCATGTAGGGCTTGTAATCTGATTCCATAAGTGGAGTCATGCAGGGCTTGTAATCTGATTCCATAAGTGGAGTCATGCAGGGCTTGTAATCTGATTCCATAAGTGGAGTCATGCAGGGCTTGTAATCTGATTCCATAAGTGGAGTCATGCAGGGCTTGTAATCTGATTCCATAAGTGGAGTCATGCAGGGCTTGTAATCTGATTCCATAAGTGGAGTCATGCAGGGCTTGTAATCTGATTCCATAAGTGGAGTCATGCAGGGCTTGTAATCTGATTCCATAAGTGGAGTCATGCAGGGCTTGTAATCTGATTCCATAAGTGGAGTCATGCAGGGCTTGTAATCTGATTCCATAAGTGGAGTCATGCAGGGCTTGTAATCTGATTCCATAAGTGGAGTCATGCAGGGCTTGTAATCTGATTCCATAAGTGGAGTCATGCAGAGCTTGTAATCGGATTCTGGTATGGATTTTTTCACGTTATCGCAAGGGCTGGAATTGTAGTTACGAAACCCTTTACCTTATAACTCCTTTACTTTCCTCTCAGGAGACGTTTCCAGACGGCCAAACGCAGGTTGTTTTTCAGCGTACCAACGGCAGCAAGCAGGCGTATCTAACGGACGGTGAGAAGGTGCCAACCATCACGGACCAATACGATGGCGCACACCGCAGAGAGGTGGAATCTGCCATCTCTGAAGGGTCGTACAGGCTGCCTGTCTTGCCAGATGTCGGCCCTCGGGAGTCCTGCGACGGGTGTGTGGACGGAAGGCAACATTTGGGTTGTCGAAAATGTGTAAATTTATGTGTTAACGTATCGTATCAAAGTTTAGTGCATGAGCTTTCCTGAGGTACCCTTGCCTAGTAGCCATTGACTTCAACATACCCGCCAATAGCGGCATGTGGCAACCATAGGCAAGCCATCGTTCGCCAGGGATCTAAACAGTTTTTACCAATTGTGTGCTGATTTAACACACTAGGATTTGGTGGAGGGAATCGGACCATTTAACCAACACGGAGCAACATGATATGCCAGTGGTCTCCAACGTGGAATGAAATAGGGCTTTGTCATAAGTAAACGTTGAATCAACATCGTTTCCCGATTACTATCTTATCGGTAGGAGTACTTATGCAGTAGTTATAAGCACCTCTGAGCGTCAGGATGAGAGTCAAAAGCTCATGTTGAATGACTGCCTTTATACATAGATTCATCCCATGGAATACAGCAGACTCGCCGCACGTAACTGGCAAAAACTTTTACCACCAGGTGGCTTTGTGTCATTAAACTAATTCGTTGTTTTCCTCCCTCAGTGTTGAAAAACATCTCGTGGAGGAAGAAGACAAACAACAGGGCCATTCCCTTCGTCAGGAACATCTGCATGAAGCATCTGCCGACGGTTTAGAGTGTCTGCTTCCACAGCTGCAGAAGCTGAATATCTCATCGGGTAATGTGCAGCAGCAAAAGTGCCAACATGAACTGAAACCACAGTGTGGCAGCAATAGTGCCAACATGAACTAAAACCACAGTGTGGCAGCAATAGTGCCAACATGAACTAAAACCACAGTGTGGCAGCAATAGTGTCAACATGAACTGAAACCACAGTGTGGCAGCAATAGTGCCAACATGAACTGAAACCACAGTGTGGCAGCAATAGTGCCAACATGAACTAAAACCACAGTGTGGCAGCAATAGTGTCAACATGAACTGAAACCACAGTGTGGCAGCAATAGTGCCAACATGAACTGAAACCACAGTGTGGCAGCAATAGTGCCAACATGAACTAAAACCACAGTGTGGCAGCAATAGTGTCAACATGAACTGAAACCACAGTGTGGCAGCAATAGTGCCAACATGAACTGAAACCACAGTGTGGCAGCAATAGTGCCAACATGAACTAAAACCACAGTGTGGCAGCAATAGTGTCAACATGAACTGAAACCACAGTGTGGCAGCAATAGTGCCAACATGAACTGAAACCACAGTGTGGCAGCAATAGTGCCAACATGAACTAAAACCACAGTGTGGCAGCAATAGTGTCAACATGAACTGAAACCACAGTGTGGCAGCAATAGTGCCAACATGAACTGAAACCACAGTGTGGCAGCAATAGTGCCAACATGAACTAAAACCACAATAATTACAGACCCAAAAACCAAAAGAAGAATTCCGAGCAAGAGGACCGAGCAAGAGGACTGAGCAAGAGGACCGAGCAAGAGGACCTGATAAAGATGAATAAGCCGCTGTTGCCTCCTCCTCCCAGAGCAAGAGGACCGAGCAAGAGGACCTGATAAAGATGAATTAGTCGCTGTTGCCTCCTCCTCCCAGAGCAAGAGGACCGAGCAAGAGGACCTGATAAAGATTAATTAGTCGCTGTTGCCTCCTCCTCCCAGAGCAAGAGGACCTGATAAAGATGAATTAGTCGCTGTTGCCTCCTCCTCCCAGAGCAAGAGGACCGAGCAAGAGGACCTGATAAAGATGAATAAGTCGCTATTGCCTCCTCCTCCCAGACTCTCCATTACTCAGGACCTCCTTACAACACTCCTTATCAATTGTTCGCGATAAGGATGAATAGTAGTTTGTGACGTCACTTGCCCTCAACTGTTCCCTGATAAGGATGAATAATAGTTTGTGACGTCACTTGCCCTCAACTGTTACCTGATAAGGATGAATAATAGTTTGTGACGTCACTTGCCCTCAACTGTTCCCTGATAAGGATGAATAATAGTTTGTGACGTCACTTGCCCTCAACTGCTCCCTGATAAGGATGAATAGTAGTTTGTGACGTCACTTGCCCTCAACTGTTCCCTGATAAGGATGAAGAATAGTTTGTGACGTCACTTGCCCTCAACTGTTACCTGATAAGGATGAATAATAGTTTGTGACGTCACTTGCCCTCAACTATTCCCTGAGAAGCATGAATAACAGTTTGTGACGTCACTTGCCCTCAACTGCTCCCGAATAAGGATTAATAATAGTTTGTGACGTCACTTGCCCTCAATTGTTCCCTGATAAGGATGAATTACAGTGTGTGACGTCACTTCCCTTCAATTGTTCCCTGATAAGGATGAATTACAGTGTGTGACGTCACTTGCCTTCAATTTCTTGCGGTGATGCATCGAAAACCGTTTGTCCAATCGTGATCAAATTTTTGTATATTTACCGTGTTCCTTTTACACGAAAGGTCATAGCGTCTGCATGCATAGCTGCTATTTGTACATATATATTCATATTTCTAAATAGCCGATATAACATACAATATCATTTTATCCCTCGTCAAGAGACAAGTTCTAGAACAGGAATTACACTTCGTTCGACGTGGTTAGTGTTCATGTGTACGCGTGTCAATTCCTGTCCCCTGCAATAATCCTATGCACAAATGTACCTTATAATGATCATTTTACTGCTCACGCAACCTTCGATCAAAAATATACTGAAACTGAGGCTGCATCTACGCTTGAAAAAACAGGAGTCACAACATTTTTATATATTATATACATTTATACCTACGCGGGTTCAATTAGTACGTTAAGACTTGGAAGGCTGATGTAGATTTGTTTCAATCTTAAGGAAATTCCGTCACGAAATACAGATGCGTTTCAGATATAAACAGAATGTTCTTTGACGAATATTTGAGCTGGGCCCGTTTCTTCATCGTCTATGTTGAGGCCCGGCGAGGGTTCACCGTCTGTGTTGAGGCCCGGCGAGGGTTCATCGTCTGTGTTGAGGCCCGGCGAGGGTTCATCGTCTGTGTTGAGGCCCGGCGAGGGTTCATCGTCTGTGTTGAGGCCCGGCGAGGGTTCATCGTCTGTGTTGAGGCCCGGCGAGGGTTTGTGGGAGCTTTCATTTCACTACAAATGACCAAATTTTCAAGACTCGCAAATAGGAATCCAATAATACCAAAAGTTATATGACGACCAATTCAATCGTTTAAATTACAAATGCAGATGCAGATGCAGATGCAGTTGCAGATGCAGATGCAGGTGCGGGTGCAGGTGCAGGTGCAGAGGCAAATGCAGATGCAGATGCAGGTGCAGAGGCAGGTGCAGAGGCAGGTGCAGAGGCAGATTCAGAGGCTGATGCAGAGGCAGATGCAGATGCGATATAGATACAGTTGCAGATGCAAATGCAGATGAAGATGCAGATGCAGAGGCAGATGCGATATAGAAACAGTCCCAGACACTAGGCCCTATCCCCCAGGAAGGGGGCTTGCCGACGGCAAAATGCACCTAACATTCCTTTCATGCACTCACACTCACGACTTAGCCCTTCTGCGCAAAGGGCCCCGCCGAAAGACCCTAAAAGAAGTTCAGTAAATATTTTTTTATTGTGAATGAGGACCTCTTTAATGCTTCCACTTAGATCCGGTCGTTGCGAGCTTAGTAACTTTATATGAAGGAAGTTCAGCCGAAAGATCGTATGACTACTTGAAAATTTAGTTTCAGATGACCATTGTATAGATGTGGTTCTCTGTATATCACTATATCAGTTTCAATACATTTTTCTTTGATTAATTTTTTTTTCCGTTTCAACTACAACTGCTCATGATTTGCTTGGAAACACTTTATGGTGAAGATACAAAAACAATATATTACTAGAATGTAAGGAAACGACCATGTTCATCATTTTCAGATAGAATCCGACACGAATATACTAGTTCGTGTATTTCTTTTTCTAAAGTTTCTCGCAAATGTAGGCATTTAATTATTTTTTCTCCTGTTGACTCCCTCTGGATATTTTTCACAATTTATGAATTTGGAGAACTTCTCAATTGAAGTGTCAGTTGAACATGTGAGCGGGGATACAGCACTCAACCGAGAGGCCTATTATTGAGTTCACGACGTTCATCACATCGTTCAGTTCAGGTAGTGATCACGTCTTGTTCTGTTAGTGTTCATGCCTTGTTCTGTTAGTGTTCATGTCTTGTTCTGTTAGTGTTCATGTCTTGTTCTGTTAGTGTTCATGTCTTGTTCTGTTAGTGTTCATGTCTTGTTCTGTTAGTGTTCATGTCTTGTTCTGTTAGTGTTCATGTCTTGTTCTGTTAGTGTTCATGCCTTGTTCTGTTAGTGTTCATGTCTTGTTCTGTTAGTGTTCATGTCTTGTTCTGTTAGTGTTCATATCTTGTTCTGTTAGTGTTCATGCCTTGTTCTGTTAGTGTTCATGTCTTATTCTGTTAGTGTTATTCTGATCGGTTGATTCCATTAACAAAACTATACAAATTGTAACCGCGTCATCCAACTTTCCTAAGCCCACAAAACTTCATCTCAACAATGAGAATGAACTTCTTTCTGCTTCAAATTTCTTAGGATAGTACGGCAAAGTTGTTAAGATAAGCTTGAACACAAGACCATTTCGATATTTCTGTACGGAATACACAATAAACATGAACGAAAAGATGTAGAAGTAGGACAGACTTACTCAGAATCATTCACGTCTCGTTAGACACACACACACACACTCTCTACTGTCCGATTCTACGCTCTAGGACTAGGTAGAGGAGTGAAGGGAGGTAGTAAGAATAGTCGGGGCTCGGCCAACATCTCAGACATATATTGCCTGAGATGTTGTTCACAGTTTATTTTTTAAAATGTATTCATCAGTCGATCCGCAAATAATTTTTGATTTTTTACGCGTTAAACTACCGACATTTTATTAGGAGAATATTCTAAAGATATTCACTTACGACCGAATAACAACAGAATTGTGAGGGTTCCCAATTCTGGCTCCCTTTTATGCATGGGGAGGGGAGGCAAAAATAGATCAGGATAAGAGGAACAACTTTGTTGGAGCTCTGACGAGGGTCCGTCTGAGCTCTGACGAGGGTTCGCCTGAGCTCTGACGAGGGTCCGTCGGAGCTCTGATGAGGGTTCGCCTGAGCTCTGACGAGGGTTCGCCTGAGCTCTGACGAGGGTTCACCTGAGCTCTGACGAGGGCCCGTCGGAGCTCTGATGAGGGTCCGTCGGAGATCTGATGAGGGTCCGCCTGAGCTCTGACGAGGGTTAGCCTGAGCTCTGACGAGGGCCCGTCGGAGCTCTGATGAGGGTCCGCCTGAGCTCTGATGAGGGTTCGCCTGAGCTCTGACGAGGGCCCGTCGGAGCTCTGATGAGGGTCCGTCGGAGATCTGACGAGGGTCGTTGCGAGCTCTCTCCTTGAGTGTGGTCGGAAACAAGGAAACAAATATTTCGAATTGTTGATCGTGCTATTTATGCACACTGGTAAATATTGGAATAAAACTTCAACAGAAATTAAGCGTTTAATCGTGGCTATCCAAACAGATCCTTGTCTTCACGCTCTCATATTAATATACGCAGTATCTTGTGGGGTGGATGAATGTTATTGTTGGGAGAGATATAACAATAATTCGATGGCCTGTTGCAAAGATGTTACGATTCGCTGCTTCAAAATTATCCACTCGAACTCATCTTAAATTATTGTTGATTGTGTCAAACTGGATTCTAAATTTTTAATTGGTGAGTTCAAGATAACTTTTACCAGTATTAATTGGCTGCTCGTGTGAGTAAGAAATTGAAGCACATTATTGAGATAACGGTAAATAATAATGGGAATTCCAGCGTGTACCAGTTAGTCATGGTGGTAGCTCACAACATCTGAGAAGGTGGTTCATCTAGTGATTTCGATAGCCCTTTGATTGTTAATAATTCTCCGGAGTTTTCCTGATAACTTCACTTCGGGGGAGCCTACTAAGACACGTTGAGGCTCCGGTGGAAATGAGGCTGAAATCAAATCCTGATAAATTCTAGATCATATGAATTTACGCGTCGGTATGAATTGTTTCAACACGCGATCAAATACAATTTTCCAAAGGAAACGTGAACAAAATGTGGATTCATTGACTGTTGAGGAGAGTTTGTGGTAGTAGTAGTTGTTGCTTCCATGTTCCACCGGAGTCCCAACGTGAAGTTTATGCAGACTCCCCCGTAGGGCGATGAGAGTTTGCGGTCACTGCAAATATGTGTCCAATACATGATGCAGTCAGCCTATGAACGGGAAATATTTTTCTATGAGTCGTTTCGTTTTCTATCATCAATGCAGTAGATGAATAACTGAGCAAAGTTAACTCGACCAAAAACATTTACTTATCAGATACGAATCCACGTAGGAGAATGTAGGGTAGATATAATTGATAGAAAAAGAATCTGTGAATCGAAAGCAATTCCACCGTTACATTGATATGAACTTGGAACAATTTTAAGAAAATTCCGTGTTTTCGAAGCCTCGAACAAGAAGGCTCAAAGATTCATCTCACTTAGAAGGTTCAAGTTGGCCGGATTACGACGGAATTATGGAAAGGGTTCCAATTCGTGATTAGGTACAAAAAATAGGCTGAGGCCGTCCCACGGGGTGATTACGTAAGTTATTTCACTTCCTAGTGTGACACTGGAAGGGGAACTTAGTATAATTGCACAGGCGCACACAAGCGGTGCCAGGAGAACCACCAGTGTGGACAGACAAGCGGCACCAGGAGAACCACCGGGGTGGACAGATAAGTGGCACCAGGAGAACTACCAGTGTGGACAGACAAGCGGCACCAGGAGAACCATTAGTGTGGACAGACAAGCGGCACCAGGAGAACCACCAGTGTGGACAGACAAGCGGCACCAGGAGAACCACTAGTGTGGACAGACAAGCGGCACCAGGAGAACCACCAGTGTGGACAGACAAGCGGCACCAGGAGAACCATTAGTGTGGACAGACAAGCGGCACCAGGAGAACCACCAGTGGGCACAGACAAGCGGCACCAGGAGAAACATTAGTGTGGACAGACAAGCGGCACCAGGAGAACCACCAGTGTGGACAGACAAGCGGCACCAGGAGAACCACCGGGGTGGACAGATAAGCGGCACCAGGAGAACCACCAGTGTGGACAGACAAGCGGCACCAGGAGAACTACCAGTGTGGACAGACAAGCGGCACCAGGAGAACCACCAGT
>SDVV010029057.1:0-11871 GCA_016164225.1 Gammarus roeselii
CGTATGCGAATAATACGAGTGCACTGATCTGTGGACCGCCCAGCATGTTCAGCGCTCGTATGCGAATAATACGAGTGCGCTGATCTGTGGACCGCCCAGCATGTTCAGCGCTCGTATGCGAATAATACGAGTGCGCTAATCTGTGGACCGCCCAGCATGTTCAGACCCGACGGATAGCTGGAGCGGCAAAAAGTTTCGTATCCATTCTTTTCAAAAGCTCCTCAAATATATGAACTGATACCAGGGCCCGTACTCCGTAAAGATGGAAGGAACCGTGGCATGAGGAGGGGATCGGTTGAAACGGGATAACAACTTAAATATATGACAGGATCCCAGAGTTCGTAATCTGAGAGGATACTCCAGGGAAGAGGGATATCATTTCAAATTTATAACCAGATGCCATGGTACGTACTCCAAGAAGAGCCTCAGGGTAAGCGTGATAATACATCAAACCCATTTTTTATTGAAGAAAATATACCAACAATATCGTTCGGAAACTGATGTAGGTGAACAGTGAATTCATCGTTGGTAAAATTTTAGTTCGCCACCAAAATTCGATCACGCCATCTTGGTTACGAGCTAAGCTTTTCCAAATATGAATGCATTGTTTCTCTATATCAGTCTCCCAACGCTATTGTTGGTCTGCTCTCTCTCTCTCTCTCTAACATATAAAGCAATTGTTGCGAGAAAACAGCGATAACTGGGTAATTTGTAATCAAAACTAAACAAAAATATCCACGAATTCTCAAATCGCAAATATTATTGTATTGATGGCCGAGTGGTTGGAGTTCTGGACTCCCATTCATGCCACGCGAGGTCGACTCTTGGTGACAGACTAAAGTTTCTCCAATGATGAATTCACTGTTCTTCTACATTTATTTTTCCTTGGTTCCTGTCGTAATAAATTAAATAATTTCATCGCACAATTCATTTGTTCGAACAATTGAAAGGGAAGATTGAAGTGTGAATTAAATGAAACATAAAAGTAATGGGCAGTTCTAGAACGCCCGTGTCAGCTCAGCCAAAACATCTTGTCGACTCTTGTCCTCAAGCGGCCAGTGTTGCAATCACGCGTTGAATACCAAACGAGGGAACATAAGACGGGGAGTTTTGACCACGGGACCGCCGCTGCCTTCCTCAAATAAAAGGGGAAGCGAGAGAGGCAGAGGATAAATAGGCGAGGTTAATAGAGGGTTAGTGGTTAGAGAAGCCTGGAGAGGGAAGCCAGAAGGATGTGTGACAGGAGAGGTCAGTAGTTTGTTAGTGGTTGAGGAATCAAGGGTTCAGGTTGGGATAATGTTTGAATACCGGTTATGAAATGAGGTGATGGTGAGACAGGAAATGTAATCTAATTGCGAATAGGGAATTTTCCATCAATTAAAACAAACTTTTATCTCCATCGTTAACCCTATCAGGGATACAGTCTCACGGGTCATCTTCGCAAAGAATCTCGGCAAATGGACTGTATTAAAGGCAACGAACCAATGTAATGTTCAAATTCGAGTAACAAGTATGACATGGTAAGATCCAAACTATTTGTGTAAACCCGCCAACAAGTGTTCTCCTTGACGAAGTTCATGTCAATCAGAGATTTAATCTCAAATACATGCAGAGCTGGTTGCATTTGAGGTATTTATAAGAAATGGGTGCTCACGGAATCACAAACTAAAACATGCTTCATAAAGTATGATTCATTTCTGAAACACGTCGCAAAGTAAATATTTTTGTCTGTGACGGCGTTTTGATATAAATTCATACAGATACAGATACAGACACAATTCCGAATCCCCCGGAAATGGAGGTGACTGACGGCAAGGCGCCTCTCACACTCCTCTCATACACTCCCACTCCTCTCATACACTTACACTCACACACCTTAGACCTTTTGTACTAAGGATTAGACCATCTCCCTAGAGAAAGTTATCCAAAGGTGAAAGGTCAGGGGCCTAGTTGGCCACGGGAAATTAGATCGGTGTGAGATGATGCTGTTCCGAAGCGGTTTCTCCACCAAGTTGTTGCAGGCAAAGATGTGTGTAAAGTTTCACCATTATGTTTGAACCAATCATCAGGATGAATGTCGACAGGCATTACATTATCTAGTATTCATCTAGCATTCTAATATATGCTTTGGAGTACACATTGCGTTAGTTTTCCGTATCAGCAACTTCAAAGGCGTATGGCTCATACACTGTATGAAAACTTAGGCCGCGTAAAACTGTCTCCTGTGAGAAAACTGTACAAGAGATTTTTAGATTTTATATTCAAGAATTAATCTATCAGCATTAATGTGGTCAAATTAAACCACACGGACAAGTGTCCACAGGGAAAAACTGCTCTGTCGATACGACAAGTTCCTTGTTTCAATGAAAGGTGATGGTGAGCATTAAATAATTGTGATTTTTCTACACTAAGTGTATGGAGAATATTACCGTAGCATTACACAAAATAGTGGTAGACATCCATAAAATCGGCACTGGTCACATGGTGTGGACTGCAGCGGTAGTCTCTCTCCAAAGCACTGGCTTCAGTTATGGTGGTGTGAGCCCCCGGGGAGCAGTGTCGCTCTTCGTGGTGTGAAACCCCGGGGAGCAGTGTCGCCCCTCGAGTCGCCACAATCTCGTCCTGGGGCGTTGCTTAGTGAAGTGTTTGGTGGACACAGACTAAACCATGTGACCAGCACTACAGCAGACCACTGATGCAGATGCCAACTCTCTTCCTACGCTGTAATACCTTCTTCCTTGCTGACATAAATATTTAAACTTTGGCTCACATACAATTAGTGATGAAATATTTGTAGTTGGGACTCTGTGATTCTCTAGCCCCCTCCTAGTCACATCTCGAGAGCTGGAGGTGGCCTTGTGATGGTGGGGCTGCCCCCATCTCAAGGTAGACTCCTCTCTGCTCGTGTGGTTGAATCCACTCTTCTGAATTGTTCTGTAGCAAATCTCAGAAATAAATAAATTTTGTGATGGTAGGCCATGAATGAGTATAATGTGTTGCAGCTAAAAATATACATGAACATTGGTATATAACTAATTATATATATTTTCTAGGGGCCTATAATGACTAGAAAAATTTTGAGGAATAGAAATTATGAGGACATCGTCTTAATCCGAGTCCTTACAAGTGTTAAGGCTTCTCAAACACCTCCACCGGTTTTTGATAGCTCCATTTTTGAAAATTCCGGTTATTAATGAAGCCATGTAAATAAATGTGATCCTCATTGCTGAACATTAAGGTCTTCGCATCTAATTGTCCATCTGTGAGCAATTCATAAATCTGTTGTCAAAACAGTAATCTTCCATCATTGTTATTGTTTGGAAGCTGCTGTGATGGGTACCGCTTGCAAGATTTTGGTCTCTGATTAAAATTTAGAATTCACTTGAAAGACTCACGACTTATCTTGCCTCAGCAACCAATTTCCTCGCATCTCGGGATTTGTTTTTCATTTAATGATTTTGTTCAAATTGACTATGATTATCTTCAGATCTTGCATGTTATGAGCGAACTGAATGGCCCGTGTTCTGGATAGGTATGCTGTCATTTGCTTTCCAGTTTCTGACCACGTTGCTACTAGTCTTATACTATGAAACACGAGGCTCGCGAGTAGGTTGACCAATCTTGAAAATCATGTTTCTTCTAAAATGCATAACACGACGGCAATTAATTGAACAGTCTTGGTGAACAGTAAACGAAGTAAAATTTGAGGACCAAACGTTTGTGTGATTCTCGTTTTACCTTCAACGACAGTTTATTTTTGAGTCATGAGTGTTTGATCTCAGCCAGTTTTTCTGTGTCTCCCTGCATAAATCTATCACCAATAAAGTTTGATGGTTCAATCGTAAAGGGACACCAACATATCCTCTTTGTTCGGCTGCCACCCAGCCCCCGAGCAAGCTGTTCGATAGTTACCTTGACAACCATAGCACCACAGGCAATGTGACGGGTATTTATCGAGTATCTTCAACAGTTGGAGAACTACCTCCTCTCCCCCATATGTCCTGATAAAAACTATTTGTGATTCAACAATCTCCGAGAACTTGTTTCCAGATATATGACTCTTGTCGAACATTTAGGGGACAAACAGTGGAGTGCGCCATCAAGACCCACCTGTATTATTTAATCTTCTCTAAATGCCTTAACTCCTGCAAGTCATTGAGACACGTTCAAAGCTAGCAATGACTCACGCAGTATGATTCAGCAGTTTTTTTTAATGGATGTAGACAGCTGTGGAAACAGAGTAACAAAAATTACAGACCAGTAGATGAAATACATATGGTTGCATTTTACACCAGTATGTAATTGTAGATGGCTGCACATGCCTTGTGCACGAGATTCAATTATATCACCCCGATGTGATCGCTACTCATAAAAACCATATAAAAATTAATAGTTAGCTCGTCAGGGAAATATGTTCCCATCTCAGAAGGCATGTGAGGCGGCCTACAACTGCATACTGCTCTAACTCTATAGAGTATTTTACAAGCTTTACTCTCTTTACTGCGAGATCATCATTGTATTGGCATATCAGTTATGGGTATTGGATGATAATCTTTTCAACCAGGATTTGAGCATATTTAAACTTTGACTTACTTTCATGTATGGCATTTTGTCGACGTTGAGCAAGCCACCGCTGCCCATCCGACCCAAATCGTTGCGACACTCTCTTCCGCATTTGAATGTTTTTGCCACATTCCTCCGTCGGCGGATGGCGGCTCGGCATTGCGTTCAAACAGAGTCGTTCTAACAGTGATGGCTGTCATTAATCAGGAGCACATTTAAGAACTTGTCCAATTGATTTTTGAACCTCAAGCTGTTCGGTGTCTTTGATAATTGAGGCACACGATTCATCTCACGGATTTCCAGTGACCTCCTATTGAAAATTTGAGGTGTCTTCTTAATGAAATTGTTAAATACCAGTCTGCATCTGATGCCGCTGGTAGGTGGGGGATCTTGACGTAACACGTTCTGCCAAACCTTAGCATATTTTCATCGTCACTCTCGATACTAATTTTTCATTGAGATTGACTGAGTTGCCTTCCTAATCATCAATAGGTTTATTACGATGCATATCTCTAAATTTCGTTGTGTCGTCTTGAACCAAAAGGCTTTCAATATGCCAAAATAATTCATTTCGTGTGTATCTGTCATTTTTGAGGGGCATCTGCTTTGATCTGCTTCAAGTCTTTTAGAGAGTTAAACTCTATGGCTTTTTGAGTTTGTTTCTCTTAAATTATCGACAGTGAACGGCTATTCAGGCTAAGTCGAAAAAATAGTGAACGAAATCTGTGTAATAAATGAGATCTTTTGAGTGGCATGGTTAGTTAAATAAATGGAGATTAGTTGCATGCGTTTTTTATTATGATATTTTTATTAATAGGAACTTCTTTTTGGAAATTGCCCTTAAGTTAAGCTATATTTGTTGAGCAAGGATGTTTCACAATTATTAATCACAAGTTTGAGCTGTCAAATGAATACATTTGACAGTATTTGTTTGTCTTCATTTCGCGTTTTTCAACGAACGGCCGAAAGGATACTTGTAAATTTTCAGCTAATCTTCACTAGAACAGATAGACTACATTTCTTACGGGAAATACTTCAAACAATGGGATTTTTTCCTACCCATTGTTTCTTGGTGCAGCACCAAAATGATTTATATGACTCGAGTTTTTACTAAGATTAAATTAAATTCAAACAACTGTCCTTATTCAACTTTGAATCTGGCTGTTGCACATTCATAATCATGAAACTTTGCAACATGTTCAGGTTTCATTGACAGTCATTCCTAGGGTACAGGTCAGTTAACTTCTTACTGTTCCCTATGTATCACGGTTGTTGTTGTATGCAACAACCATCTCACCATTCCACCATGCGTCCGTATCACAGTTGTTGTTGTATGCAACAACCATCTCACCATTCCACCATGCGTCCGCATCACGGTTGTTGTATGCAACAACCATCTCACCATTCCACCATGCGTCCGCATCACGGTTGTTGTTGTATGCAACAACCATCTCACCATTCCACCATGCGTCCGTATCACGGTTGTTGTTGTATGCAACAACCATCTCACCATTCCACCATGCGTCCGCATCACGGTTGTTGTTGTATGCAACAACCATCTCACCATTCCAGCATGCGTCCGCATCACGGTTGTTGTTGAATGCAACAACCATCTCACCATTCCACCATGCGTCCGTATCACGGTTGTTGTTGTGTGCAACCACCATCTCATCATTCCACCATGCATCCGTATCACTGTTGTTGTTGTATGCAACAATCATCTCACCATTCCACCATGCGTCCGCATCCTTCTCAGTACCCAATTACATTAATTTACATCGTTGTTCCTTCCTATCGCCTTCACCTTCCAACTCGGGACCTGCAGCCGGCAGGTCGAGGCTAATCTTATCCGATGTCTTTACTTTGGCCCAGTTCGAACAAATCCGGGAAACTTTTGATCGATGCCACGATCTCCTTAGCAGCGTAGGAGAGGATGGCTTTGTTGCGGAGGAAGGGGTGGAGGTTGGGATGGGGGGTGAGGAAAACAATTAGAAAACACGTGAGTTGAGGTATGAAATCACTTTAGGATTGGAATTACTTCAGCAACGATGTAAGTAAAAACCTCATGGGAGCAGCAACATATCGTAAACTTTCATATTTTTTTTACTTTTTTGATCAACAACTGCCAAGTCTCTTCAGTCGGTCCACATAAATGAAGACTCCCCAAAAAACACGAAGGAGGTGCTGAATGTCTCGCAATGTTCTTCTCAATTTATCGGTTGAAGAAAAATAACTAGGAGAACTTGATGCATCATAACATGGTTCAATAGAATAATTCATATATGATGACTCACGTATCACGGCACAACACAGCCATATTCAAGAAGGGTTGTTGGTATGAACGAGGAAACTCTGGTCCAATCAGTCTCACATCTGTGGTCGTCACCTCACAGGTATGAGACTGAATATAAAACGTCACCTCAAGAGAAACTACCAAATCAAGGAAACCCAACACTTCTTCATAAGCAAACTTAGCTGCTTGTCCAATCTCCTGAACTTTTCATTAAGGTCACCTTGATATAAAATGAAATTAAAGATGTCGACCATAATAATTCGACTTTCAAAAAATGTTTGATAAGGTTCCATATGAACGCCTACTGAGAAAAGTGGAGGAGCTTGGCATAAATAGAAACGCGGCCAGGTGGCTCCAAAATTGGCTTGCCGACCGCAATTAACGGGTCTGTGTCGGACAAGAAAAATGTGAGTGGGCTACGGTAACATCAGGAGTATCCCTGGGTTGTGTTCTGGGACCATTTTCTTCATAATCTATTTAAATGACCTTGACACTGACATCGTTAGCAAGTTATCAAAATTTGCTGAAGACACTAAACTCTGCCACACAGCGAGCAGTGAGATAAGATCGTATAACTATCCAACAGGATCTCAATAGAATAGTGGACTGGTCTGGTGAAAGACAAATGAATTTTAGTATGGAAAAATGCACTGTTATACAAATCTGATCATAAAATCAAAATTTGTTTTACGAAATGGCAGACCAGCATATGGCCGGAGTCGACCAACAACGAGACCTTGGGATGTTATTCACCAAAGATCTCAATTGGAAAAAAAACAAGTGGAAGTTAGGCTACAAGAAAGGCAACAGAGTCCTTGGCTTTATATCCAAACACTTCTACTACAAATCCAGGGACATAGTGCTTCTAATATATACGTCACTCGACAGGCCTCAAATAGAATTTGCAGTACAATTTTGGTCTCAAACATGAGGTAATATTAACACAATGGAGCGTGTTCAGCTTAGGGCAACAATATTGATTCCAGAACTGAGATATAAGACATATCTGCAAGGACTCGACGAACTTAACCTGATATCACGTCAAAAAAATACGACATAGAGGTCAGTTTATAAAAACCCTGAAAATACATAAACGGGTTTACTAGAGTTAGCCCTGAGGGCCTCTTTGACCGAGGTTATAACCTAAGGAACCCAAGAACATAAGTGGCCAAGAACTGCTTTCCAATCAAAATACCAACAATTTGGAACCGTTTATCACATGATGTGGTTAACAGTAACAACGTAAACACCTTCAAAAATAACCTGATCGAAAACACTGTGAGACTAATCCACCTCCCTACTAAGGAAATGTGACGCTTGGCCTATGCCGTCAATGCAGCACAACCTCCGTTGGAGCCTTCAGCAATCGTTAGCCTACGAACGATGGGCACCTCATCTAATTTGGGGATAGTTGTACGGCAAATTCAATTTTGGAATACTGCTAAAATTATTTTTCCAGCCCGTACCAGGCCTACTACTACTGACCACAACTGTATTCGTTTTATGATTGAGCTTAAGTTGATAACGTCAACTAACTGCAAAAAAGTCCCTAACTTTAGATTAACAAACTTTGATAGCTTAGGAGAGGCAATGGCGTCCGCAGATACAACCCTTGGACAAGATATCAATCAATCGCTAAACAATCTTTTGAGTGCACTTCAAGATATTGAAAATGACCATGTCACTCGCAAAAACAGGCGAACAGCAGTCAATCAGCCTAAGTACTGGAACGGAGAGTCGCAGCGTCTTCAATCGCAATAGAAAGCAAAGCACTCGAATAAACAGAAGCACCCACACGACGATGCTGCAAAAAATGAGTACAAAATCAAAAGACGGATTTGTAAGACGGTCCAAAAACGTATAAAAAAAATTACGAAAATGATATTGCGACCAACGCTAATACTAAGCCGAAACACTTTTCCAGTTATATATCAAGCAAAAAAACTCAAGATCTGTAATTGGTCCTCGTGAAGATGATATAGGTGAGCTAGAAACTGACGACACTATAATGAACGTCCTTCTTAACCAATTTTTCTGTTCTGTATTTACGTTAGAGAATGTGGATATTCCTAACCCTGAGGATATCATAACGCAAAGACAAATCGAAGTTCTCAGCATAGTGAACTTTACCCCTGCCGAAGTTATTAAATATATAGAAAAATTGAAAGTTAAAAAATCTCCCTGTCCAGACCAAGTTCATCCCAGAACACTGAAAGAGACTATGAACGAAATTGCCGAACATCTAGCAAACATTTTCATCCAGTCTCTCACACATGGCACCTGCCCCTCTCAATGGAAAAAGGCCAACATAACCCAATTTAAAAAAAAAAAGGACAAAAAGTGTCCCAAAAATTACCGTCCAATAAGTCTCACTTCAGTCATAGGCAAATTGATGGAAAGTTTGATCACGGATAAAATTACAGAATTCATATAATTAAATCAGTTAATAGTTAACTCTCGGCATGGCTTCAGACGCAATCGTTCATGTCTTACTAACCTGCTGCTTTTTTTCATGAGTATAATTGAATTTCACGACGCAAAATTTCCGATCGACATCATTTATCTTTATTTTCAAAAGGCTTTCGACAAAGTTCCTCACAAACGCTTGGTTAGTAAATTGCATAGCATCGGCATCGTCACCAAAACCCTAAACACGAATATTCAATGTCCGGAAACAAACTGATGCCCGTCACCGAAGAGAGGCACCAAGCAAGGGAATAAAATGTTAGGCATGATATCCCGCACAATGTCGTACAAGAGCAGAAATAGTATTCGCAAGTTATACACTGACTTTGTTAGACCGCACCTTAAGTATTCCGTCCAATTCTGGTCCCCATACCTCAGAAAAGACATTATTAAATTCGAGAAGGTCCAACGTAGAGCTACCAAACTATTCCCTTCGCACCGCAATAAATCGTACGAAGAGAGACTGCGCGAACTCAACCTTTATTCAGTAGAGAAACGTAGAGTCAGAGGTGACATGATCGAAGTGTAGAAGATTATGAAGGGTAAGGAAAACGTCGAGCGAGCAAGCCTTTTCACTTTAGATGCGAACGGAGTGACCAGGAATAATGGATACAAAATAGTTGACGAGCGTTTTACACTCGATATCACGCGTAATTTCTTCACGTCTAGGGTTTTCGAAAATTGGAACAGACTTCCCGCGGAAGTTGTGAACAGCGATACAATCGAAACGTTTAAGTCACGGCTCGATAAATTCTACCAAAATGGTGTTCGGCATTGACACCCATACGATTAAATTAGTGCGAGGCACTGGCACTGGCACGGTAAAAAAGGTGCCCGGCATTGGTATCTGCTCGTTGTAATTTGGTGTTCAAGGAATGAAACTGTGCAATCTCAGATCAACACCGTGGGTGTTGGTCTGGTCGGTGGCTTATCTTCAAGTGCTTATTTGAGTTATTTCGCGAATCAATGGTAAATGTTATTTCCTTCAACAAACTTTCCCTTTCTCGATCTATTAAAACAGAAAATACACCAACACAAGATGCTATCTTAGTCGTTCTACTTCAGAACTTACCTTCTTCTATTTAAAGGCAACCCAGTTTGGGCCAAAAGTCCTGTTGCTGTCTTCGAAAAACTTGTAAACTAATACTAAATGTTATGTAAAGTATTGTTAGGTTCAATCGTCGCCTTTACCACCTTTACATTGACCTGGATCGTGAAGCAAAAAGAGATCTGTTTGATGATGCCAACCTTAATTATTCCATCCACTCCCGCACCTCCAAATCAGTGTAGTGACAGAGAGGTAGCGTAACGCGTCTACCATCAGTATTGATAGCTTCAACAGCCCACTTTACGACGTTTGCATTTCCCTGTATCATTGCTCAACACTGGATCGTCATTGTTTTCATCCCTTCCTTTCAATTCCATGCAATGCCTAGAGGAGTGAGGCCGCTCTTTGGCAGTTATCATGCTTCGTTCCTTACAAGATACTCCCAGTCTCTTCTATGCAAGTGTATTTCCTAACTCTTATCTCATCGCTGTAGTAAAAACCAATCTTCCTTCCATGACCTTGAACCCATTGCTTCCTAGAAGCCAGTCACAAACCTGATTTCTTGCTATTTTTAGCCCAGTGTGACCCAATACTGATCTTATTCGTGGAGCAAATTTCAATAATTCCAAACAAGATCGGTCCATTCCTTCTTTTCCTGTGTTTACAAAAGCCGCCATTGCCCACTCAGTTGCTCTGATTGGGACATACTCTGCTGGAAGTGATTGGAAGTATCTTCAGAGCATTGGTCAATGGTTTCTGATTAGAGTTTCATTCATTTCAACCCAACTTGCTAATTTTCTTCTTGAAATTATGTTCGTTTAGGGAATTCCATTCCACTTTCAGAATGTTTGAAGATCATTTATCGTGCTAACATAATACAAATAATAATACACAAATATAGATTTATTTTTATGAACTATGTCAAAGACAATGTGACCAAACGACAGCTAACAGCTGTCGTTAAAGGAATTAAATTAAAGATTTATTTACGAAATTAAAGATTTATTTACGAAACTACGGTCATGAAGGAATCAAATTGATATGATAGTTCCCCTTGTTAACGATCCCTTAGCAGGGTAGTTCTTGATGCACGAGTAATGGACAAACCGACAACTATTTTTCGTTTGGAATCCAATTAGGCCACTATATATCAATATAAACACAGTCTTTAGTTCCCGAAAAATACCATCGAAATATGTCCGAGCCATTTCCTTGACGTGTAGTCAGTCAAAGCCCAAGGAAGGGCAGAAAACAACATTTCAATTCGTGTCTGGCTGTCAAACTTTGTCCAGTCCTGAACAAGCGCGTCCCACAGCCCAGCACGAGTTTCAGACGAGTACAATACACCGCATAATACTGTGCGAAAGAACTCTAAAGAAAAGAACAATATTGCGAGCATAGATAACCCGTATAATGAGGCCGTGCCTGCGTGAGCGCGGGTAGGAGGTGCGGAATGTACGTCGAGTCGTCGCGGTGAAGGACAATGGTCCAAATGTTTATC